>VZRX01003490.1:216579-266256 GCA_013398075.1 Notiomystis cincta
TGGTCCCTGCGCCCGCAGCCGTCCGTGCGTTCCCCTCCGTGTCTTCCCCAGAGTCAGGGGGAAAAGGGGTAACGTCCCTCAGTTTTATTTTAGTTGTTCCCTCATGCCGTCAGGTTCAGCGGAATTCCTCATTTTCGACGCCGGGAGGCTGTGAAACGAAAGTCTGTGGCTTTCCTGGATGCGTGGAAGCGTTGGGGGGAAGGTGAGCAGGAGCTCTGAGGAGAAAAGAAGGTGCCCGTCCGCAGATTTCAACCCTTCCCTGAGGCGTCCACACGTGGGCATTACAGATCATTAGGAGCAGAAAAGGCATCTCCATTTCTTTCATGCCTTTGGTGCCGTCAATAAATATCGCTATGTAAGCTCTCTGTGTGTTTGGGAGGGACGGGAAGACACCGGTACTGATTTTCCATAAGATGCTCACAGCATCTTCCAGGCTGAAGCTCTCTTGAAGCTCACCCTGTTCGTGAAGCCTTCTCCAGGAGCCACTTAGAACCACGCAAAAGCCCACAGCCCTCCGTGTTCAAAGGGGGCTGGAAATGGGGTTAAATGGGTCAGGGAGAGGATATAGTGATGTGTTATGCACCTTGGCAAAGTGTGTCTGGTGTGGACATGCTTCATTTTACATCTTACAAACATTATTTTTGTGGGGGTAACTTGTTTTCTTACTCTTCCAGCCCCCACAACAGGAAGTAAACACTCGTACCAACTGCATCAACACTAAGAGATTTGGGGTGTATAGGTACTCACTTGGGAGTACACAAACTAAAAGGCTAAGATAAGCCTGTGCAGACATAAATGGGGAGAAGGGGAATGGAGGAGAATGGGAAAGACAAGGGAAAAAGGTAGAAAATATGCAAGAGAGTATGAGGAAACAAAAAAGAAGAGCACATACAAGGCAGAGGAACGTGCCTTGGTTAGAAGGTATATGGAGATACCTATATAAAACTTTGAATCATGCCCAGTGGATGCTCATGTGAGATTACCCCCAGGAAATCATATGGCCCTTAAGCAGTCCTTCCTACTAATGTATATAGTGCTCAATAAAAATACATCTGCAAGTGGTTCGTAGCAGCCTAAAAGCAGGACTGGAGAAACCACAAAATCCACAAGTGATCAATCTTTGCATGGGATTTCCCAGTTATTTAAAGGAAACATTAAGAAGAAAAAAGGATTTTCAAACTGCAGTAGTTAAATCAATTTACAGATACTAGAGGAAATAGCAAGAAAAAAACATCATAATAAACATTTTTTAAATGAGTGTCATAAAGAAACTATGCTAATCTTTTTTATTAAGGCAAAAATAGATGCTTCACAAAATTGAAAGGCTGTAATTTCCTTTTAATTAAAAGGAAAAGAAGAATTTCATGATGCATAATTGCCACATGAAAATTATTCCCAGGTGTTATCACTTGGCCCAAGACCTTTGCAAAACTTGAAAAGCCATTGGCTACATAAATTAATAATGTGATCATCTGTCATTGTCTGACTCGCTGATTTAAAAGTAAAGTTAAAAACTGTAAGGTTTATAAGTGCTTATGGCAAGTGACTGAGAGTACTGAAGAACTTTCAGTAGGCAAATTATGATATAATTTTCTTTTTGGTGCTCCTGCACCTTCTGAGTCACCTGCAAGTGGTTAGGTTATTCCGACAGCAGCAGCAGTAGCCTGACACGTTACAGCAATGCTGCACTTGTGTGTTCCTGACCCTGAACATCTGTGCTTCGTAACTGGAAGGTATTTGATTAAATTTTGAAACTGTACTCTTCTCCATCTGACTTTAAGTCTCTAAAGGCCCATTTATATATTGAAACAGTATCTTAAAGGCACAAAGAATGATCTGAATGACCCTGAACCCACTGCAGTTACAGAGCACAGACAAGACTGAAACCACTTTCAGGCATTTTACAGAAAGTCTGTTTGTGATTTTGATTCAACATTTCTACTTTCCACTCTAAACTCCCAATCACTGATTGCATAATTAGTACTCTCAGTAACTGAGTCAGTCGGTGTTTAAAAACAAACAAACCTGTAAATCACAGGGCATTTTCCCCTGTGTTGAAATGCCACTGCACTTGTTAGACTGTCTCCTTGTGTTTCTCCGAGTTGAAAAGAGGTGACCGTAGTAAGGAGCAACATCCAGAGGAATAGTTTATTCCCCAAGGAATGATAAGCAGCTACTCCTACAAGGAGAGGTGATCCACTGAGTATCAACAAACTTCAAGCACTTAGATATTTCACTTTGATTCCATTGTCTTTTGCAGAACAAATTACAAGGTACACTTTCATGCTGCTGGCCAAGTGAGTGCAGCAAGAAGGAATGTTTTGTGTAGCTGGCCTCTCTTTGCACCTCCTGATCTAAAATGCTTCTTCTGACCTCAGAAAAGATCCTATATCCTTTTATTCATGGCCCTTTTCTCCTCTTTGTTTCCCTTGGATTAAACAGTACCCCTATTGTCAACCCACAGCACCTGCCACATAGGCCCCACAGCTTTTCATGCTAGCTGAGTTAATGAAAAGGCTGGGGTTATTCACTCACAGGCTTTTAAATCTCATTAAAAATCAAGGGAGAAACAGCAGAAAGCACTGTGGTGAGCAATACCACAAGTATCAATCATTTGTATTATTTGCATAGGACATTATTTCAGGCTGTCCAGTCCAAAAGGAAATCTCTTTCATCCAAGCTGTATGTCTGAGACACATTTGCTATACAGATGTTTCCTAGGACAGCCTGAAATGAATGAATAAATGTCAGAAAATGTTTTAGATGGAGCAAGTAAAAGACATAATCTCGACGTTTTTAAGAGAAATTTTTTCCTCCTTAGAAATGCTAATGGAGCGGTACTTAAAGAGGACAATGGATGTCGCTAAGCCCAATGGACATGTGGGTGCGGCACCTCCCTGTCTGGGGGTTTCTCAGGGAGGGACAGAGACACCACAGGGGGTGGAGCTGAGAGGAGCTGAGGCACAGGAGCCGCGGTCCGAACGCCGGCTCGGCCTTCCAGAGCCCTGTCCTGGTCCGGGTGCTGCTCTCGGCTTTGGGAGGGGGACACGTGGCTGTGACCGGAGGAGAGGAGCTCGCTCATCGCTGCAGCTCCAGCCCAGCCTGTTTCTCCTGCCGCGGCCGCAGAGGTTCGTGTCCCGTTGGTGTCTCACTGAGAGGGGAACTCTTTCCACCTGGGGATCCCGAGATCCTGAACCCGTTTTCTCCCAGTTCCAACCAGACCGCGTGGCTGCCGCCACCTCGGCCTCCGCTGCCGCCGCCCCGGCNCAGAGAGCCGCGGGGTTTCCAGCACATCTCAGCCACCACCCCGGGATCGCTGCGGTTGAGCCGCCATTGGCGTCTGCTCCCCGAGCTGCCCCACAGCGCCCCCTGCAGCCGCGGGGGAACCATCGCACCTGCCCTGCCCAGCGGAGCCACAGCGCCCCTGCCGGCCGGGACCGGAACTGCACCGAGGAGAAGGTGCCTGACACCTGAGAGCAGCTGCCAGTGGGTTCTCTGGTTCTGGTTTTGTTGTCACCATTACAGTTGTTGCCTGTTTACCTCATATAAATACTTAGTAAAGATCTGTTATTCCTATTCCCTATCTTTGCCTGAGAGCCCCTTAATTTCAAAATATTACTAATTCGGAGGGAAGGGGGGTTTACATTTTTTTCATTCCAAGGGAGGCTCCCGCCTTTCTTGGTAAACACCTGTCCAAACCACAACACATTATTTGGGCAAAAGAAACCTGTCATGTAGTGGCAAAGACTGAATGTTATACCGAGTATGAACTATGGGCCTCTCTTCAAGCCTCTGCCATTTTTCACTTGGAAATCTGTTTTTGCCTGGTTGATGACTGTTCTCAATGCCTGTCAACTCTGCATCTTTCATTTTTTTTTAACTGGTGAAATTTAGACACCTCCAACATTGCCTTCAAGTGTTATGCATCTATCCATGTATGGTTTAACTAAATTGAGGGGTGCACTGTCGTGACTATTGTAAGCAGTTTGGTTCTTTGATGCAGTCCAATGCACACAGAGAGCATAAGGATTGTCTGCAGATGATGCAGAATTTTATATGAGGCATTTGTGGAAAGTTCAAAAATTCTCCATGGGATTGTTCATACCTTTTGGCATAAGTATTTACACAAAGCACATTTTATGCCCTGAATGCACAGTAACACATAGTAAATCATAATGAAAATAATAAAAACCTTTACCAAAATAACCTGCATACCACTGCAACAGACTTCTTCACCCATGGACAGATAATGAGTGAACAAACACCACATGACAGATGTTAGTCATGCTGCTTAATGAATAACTGGTGATGAGTACAATACCTGTGTGGAATGGCTGTAATATGTTCAAGGAAAAATATGCATTTGGATCATCTGTTTTTCACTGAGGTACCTGCAGTGCTCGAGAGAAATGTCTTCATCAGGAAGAAGCCTAGGTATTTCAACATTTTTTCTGCATCTGTTTCCTTGACTGCCTTGTTCCTCAGCCATGCATAGCAGTCACTGGATGATGAAATACTTTTTCCTTCAAAATATTTTAAAAAGAAATACTCTGGCCTTCTCTTTCTGTTCTGCCACGACCTCACTGGTAGTGCCAAAAGCTTTATGGCAGTCCTTCATGCTGACATTTGTGTCAGTGATCTAAGCATTTCAGAATACAGCTCTACAAAAAAAGACTGACACGTACAATGTCAGTCCTGGACTGGCTTTTACCACCATGATACCCGGAAGACATTACTCTTCTAGATAATATGCTCAAGGATAGCTGAGCAACCATGGTAACAGAGTCAGTGAATATGCAACAATCTGTTATTTTGTTATGTAAAACATCACTGTCAAGTCTTATTTTTGGGTCATTAAGAAGGAATTAAATTTTATTTGTGTGTAGTAATAGGAATGAATGTTTGCACATCGCCCTAAGATCTGTTTCCCAAACCGGTTTAATTTAACTTTTATCAAGCTGGTGTCATGCAGTGCATGCAGTGCATACCTTCTCCAGTGTTAGTTACTGCCTGAATGTGACAGTGCTGGATTACAGGGGAGAATTCAAGGAGTTGTTAGCCTCCCCGTCTCCCAGCTGGGTTGCACAGCTTCGTGTCTGTGTGCCAGGTTGTGCAATGAAGGGCCTTGTATGTGACTGGGCAGCTCCCAAATCCAAACTGGGCTCCCTTCCATGCACGGTGTGTAGCACTCACGTTTTGTTAGTCAACATGCCGGAAGAGCTGTTCTCACCTAGCTCTTCCCTTTATAGAAAAAAAGTCAGCACATTAATTTTGGCAGCAGGAAAGCAGAGGGAAGGTTGATGGCTTTTTTTTTTTTTCCCTCTTGGGTGAATAAAGCCTCATGGATAACAAATGAAGACAGCTATACACCAAAAAAACATTGAAAAGGATCATATTTTTATCATCTGTTCTCCTGTTCCAAACCCTGCAGCAACAGCTTGTGAGGTTAGATTGGGTCTTATCTAGGGAAAGAAAAGATTGAGTAAGTAAGTGAAAGAGTTGGCTACATGCAGTTAAAGGAGTATGGATTTTTAACATTTTTGTTTCCTATGGACAGGAGTTGCTTTGTGCTTGGTGTCCTGGAATGAAAGAAGGGTCATGGCCCATGTGGTCTCTGTGTTCAAGGAGCTTTGGGAGAAGACAGGAGTTCCTCCACAGCCCCTTAGCCTGTCACATGGTTCTTTGTGATCCCTCCTCCATCAGGTGTGGTATTGGGAAAGAAGGCAGCAAAGGCTGAGCACCAACACCCACAGCTGCCCTGCAAGTGAAGGGCTTGCAAAGCTGTTAGTGGCTTTTAAATTATGCTTTGTACCCTCCTAGACCAGCACCAGGAGAGGTGTTAAGAGAGTTTGGAGGAACTTGGATTTCAGTGTTAGTGCCTTCCAGCGGTGCCCCCCACATGCCAAAACTCAGTGTAAAAGTAGCAAGCAAATCCAGGTGACTCGCAGATATGACTCTTGGGAGATAACCTGGCACAAAAGAGACAGGGTTAGAGCATCAGAAAAAATCCACCTGGTCTAGTGCTTCGGTCAACAGCAGGACTGCTGTCATTGCCCTAAGCATAGAAACTGCCTGCAAGTCCTAACTTCCAGGTCTCACGGTGAACACCATGCTCTTGGCTCTGTGACTTTGTAGGGATGTGTGTGTGCATGGTCACAGTCAATTGCAAGATCATCCATGACTGAGGTGGAAAAGCAAATCAGATGCTGGATGTTTTTGTCCTGTTGTATAGCAGTGCTCTGTTCATCATTCTGTCTCACAACTGGAACAAAGTCCAGGGAAAGTGGAGAAGCTGTGAGTGAATGGAAGCAGGCTCAAATTGCCCGTGTTGCTGCTCTCCTTTGGGAGCTCATGGGGAAGTCCTCGTAACTCAGGTCAGACTCACAATGGTGCCAGCAGTGAGGTGTGGGGGAAGGCAGAGAAGCAGAGCTGAGGGAAGGCAGAGAGTATAAGGATAGACAGCTCCTAAATGTACCTGTGCATCTGCAAGAATCTCTGAAGCAGTTAGGAGAGAGAAAAGAATATGGGGGAGGGAACACTGACCCCATCAAGATAAAGGGCTGTGGTGCTCTCTGAGGGCAGCCAAGCAGAGGTGAACATCCCAAGCTTCTTTGTTCATTCAAGAGGACCATCTGAAGCTGAACATCCCCAGGGAATGCTGCATTGCCAATATGGGTTATAGAAACTAATGGTTAGCAGCCTGTTAGAGGTTTCACAACTCATTTCCTTTGAATATTAGTTATTGCCAGAGAGAGGCGAAAAAGGGAGGAGGAAATAAAAAACTAAATGGGCTAGTTAATTTATTTTATAAGATCAAGTCAATAAGCAGATGGGTGAACTCTGCAGATGGCATTGCTTCAGTCAAGACAGAAAATTCAGTGCTTTCCCTGCATGTGTTTTTTTGCAAGATTCCTTTGGAACAAGGAAGTGTATGCAAATAATGGGACCAATCTGCAAACGCTCATTCAGCTCAGCAGCCCTGAACTCTCACTGACTGTGGATACTTGTAACAATAAAGACTCTCCAGGCTGGGAGAGCCTGGCTCTTAGGTCTGCTTCATATTCTACCCTTGCTTCACGACTCCCCTACTCTCACCCCCAATCTTTTGCAATTCAGTGACAACCAGAGTTAATAAAGGTGTGTCTGTGATCCTGTAAAGCAATTTGCATCATCATCTTTTGTGATGAAATTTTCGTGGGGGAAGGAGGAGCAGCAGCATTTTGTCCAAGTAAAGGTTGCCCTGGCCATGTACCAAGAAGCCTCAAGCCCTTAATTTTCGTAAGAGATTTGATTACCGCAGCCCATATCTGAGTGCAGAAATGTGTCCTGCAGAAACTACACTCCTCCACCCCTTCACTCCTCCTTTTCCAAGATATGTTTAAAAGTAGTTTGGAGCTTACAATCCTGCATTACTGCTGCTGTCACGAGCACTTGGACAAGCTTGGGCTGCCTTGCTGGAATTATTGTACTAGGTCTACAGCAGATCACACGACGTCTCCCTCTGCCCTGCCAAAACCATCCTTTTCCATAGCTGGGTTGAAGAAACTGTGCTGCTTTCACTAGACAGAAGTGGCCAGAACCTGCCAGCTGACATTAACTGTGTTGTATGTTTTTTCAATGTGTGTCTATTGTAAACAGATGACAATGCAACTTCCATTTTGACTAAAGGGACTGATAATCGGCACTGAACTATTAAAACATGACAAATAAGTAATGTCTAAGCCAGATAAATAAATGAGCTGTTGGAGAAGTCTTTCTTCTGCTGTGCTGTCTAGAGCAAATACAGCAGCCTTGCTTAATAAAGGAGGCCTCATTTAGTTCTGGGCTTGTCTCAACACTAGTCTTTTACAAGCACTTTGGACAAGATCATTAATCCTGCATGTATCAACTGAAGACATGCCTCCCAAATTTCCTTCTAATGCTGAGAAAAGCCCTGGTTGCACAATTATACCTTAACAAATAAATATGTATTCTCAGCAGTGAGAAGTGAGTTATTTTGCAGCTAACAGAGTGTACAAACGCCTTGTATGACATTTAGGGATATTAAATTCCTTTGCCTCTCTTTATACCTGCACTGCTGGTAGGGCATGCTGCTTGGAAAATGTGGGAAGATTACAACTGGAATATCTATTATCATGATAATGTGTGGAAATCTGACAGCTGTTAACAGAGCACTGTGGTAAGGACATTACTGGGGTTCATAGGTAAAGCAGAGAGAGGATTTTGATATCTGTCATTAGTACAGAACAGTGGGAGAAGCTGCTGTGGTGCCTCACTGGCAAGACACAGTGGGGAGGCTGCTACTGCTGCCATAAGCTGGGCAGTGGAAGAAAGGGTGGGATGGAGCTTGCAGGAAGAGTTGTGCAGGCTGGCTGCCAAGGGAGGCTTTTGCTGGCCATGTTGTGGACAACAGGGCCACACTGATACTCCAGCAACACAGACTGCAGCTATCACTTTTATTTTCCAGAAAAAAGCTGGCTTTCTGTCTGGGGTGACCAAACTAAAATATCTTTTCTCCATTTAACCTTGATGCAAACTCATCTGTTTTTGAAGAGAGATCAGAAGTTTTAAGATCCAATTCAAATCTGAACCTTTCTTTATGGTCCCCATTGTGTGGAGAATTCCTCTGAGTCTGGCAGTTTTCCATATTAGAAATCTAATATTGTTTACACTGATCGTGGTTTGGACATAAAGCTTGAGTTCAGTCCTGTGTGGATAGAAGGATTAAATATCTTCAAACAGTGGTGCAGAGAGAGAAAGAAAGGAAAAGTAAGAAGGCCTTGAATAATATAAAAGATGGGATCTAGCACTGCTAAGGAGGCAGCTCAAATAACCTCGTGGTCTTTTCATGTGTGACTTTTGCAGTTCAGCACAGGCTTTTCAGGACAGTTGAATACCCACTTCAGGACCAGGGAGCAGGGGTAGGGAAGAGCTCAGAGCAGCGCCTTGACAGCTTGCCAATGCACACACAAGCAATATGCACCTTTCAGTGAGTGCCTGCAGTGAATTATGTTTTCAGCTGTACCTTGCAGAGTGAATAGCAAATAACTTTAGACTGTAACACTGTCCAATCTGTTCCCCCATATGCACTCCTTTTCCAAAGAATACACTGTACTGTGCAGTAATGAGTGTGTTCAAATAACAATGGAAAGAATGACTCTGATACTCTCCTCAGCTAATTTCAAAGCTGCATATCCAGTTCTCTGCCTTTTTTGGTCAGTCTCTTTACACCATTTATGCCTGCTTTTAAACAGACTGGGTAGGAGAAGAGATTCCAGCACACCTGATCCAGCTTTTAAATTCAGCTCCACAGAAAGGCACATATTACACAGCCATATAGTTAGAAAGTCAGAACTTTCCCTGCTCCCAGTACATTTTTATTTCTTAAAACTATGCAAATTCTGTGTTGGTTAAGTAGGTAAAACTGATTGTGGGAGGTTACACATGAATTGGAATGCACAGCACCAGAAGTCATATCTTTCTGTAACACTAAGGATTGTCTCACATATGGGAGGCAATATATCAGAACTCACAAATCCTCTTTTAGGCACCTGTAAGAAACCACTGAAACGAACACAGGCCACCTGCATGTGACATGCAAAACCTCAGCTGAAACAGTCATAAAGCTGAGCTATGAAGTCCTCTATAATAGAAGGTGCTCCAAACTTGAAAGATTTATTGTTCTTCTGGGGGCAGTTTTAGGCACATGACTTATTCCCATTGAGCACAGGCAGTTTCTCATGCCCTGGTTCTTCTCACAGTATCTCCTCTATGGCTAGTCCTGCAGCCAGTTTGTTTTCTAGCTGGATAAACTGCCTCTGCTGTAATATCAACACTTGCTGGGCCAACAGGGAAGACAGTGGAATCAGATACATATGTAGGATAACAATAGTAATCCTGTATATTCTTTATTCCTTGTATTGACTTTCTCCCTGAAGGACTAGGCACAGCATAATACTGAATGAATGTCAGCCCTGTGTACAGGGCCAGGATATGGTTTCTACAACACTTGATTTCTACTTGATGCCCAGGTTGGCTCTAAGTGGGAAATGACTCTTGTTACACTTCTGCACATAGGCAAATTCTGATTAAAGACAACAAAAGATTATTTGGGAGGAGCAAGAGTATTTTTTTCTTCTTCTTCTCATTCTGGAAAGGACCACTGAAGCCCTTCTGCCTACTGAACTATAAAAACAAAGAATAAAGGTTGCAGCTAATATGGGGCAAAGGAAAGGTTTTACACTCCCACTCTGTCCTGTTTGAGAGGCCCATCGCCATACACTGTTCATGCCTGGACAGTGCCGTTTCTGTTCAGAAATATTCCTGTTGAGTGGCTGCCTCGTGCAGTGATGGCTAAAAGAGCTTTGTGTCATAGGTGGTGCCTGGCACAGGGCATTGCTCTGCTGTGAAAGGGCTCAGCTGAGCACAGTGGCTCTGAGGACATGGATGAAGGCTCCCAAATGCACTTGCTGAACCAAATATGTTTCTTAAAAAATAGCGTCTTGGAAAAAGACAAGTAAAAAGCAGCAAGCCTCTTACTGGAGAAGAGACAGCCTGCTTATTCTTTCAGAAATCCTATTTATGTAGGAGATGGATACAAGCCCTCCACAGCTCTAAAATCCTCCATGTCTTGCAGGCAGACAGGTCTCCTTTTAACCATTGTCCCAGCTGTATTTCACCTGCAATACCAAACAAGTCTGGCTCAACCCTTTGCAGACCTCTGAACTGTCAAAAGCCCGGAACAGCGAGACTCTTGAGCGATTGCATCCCGCGAGCGGGGAGGAGCTCGGAGGGACTCGTCGCTGGAGAATGCGTGCCCACATCTCGGCTCCCAGTGCCGCTCTGGCACCGGGCGGGTCGCATCACGCCCGGAGCAGCCGCACAGGACATGCCGCTGCTGGCAGGTGCTGCTCGCCAGCGTTCCCTGGAGCGCTGGTCCCTGCAGGTTCTCCTCCACCTGCTGCAGCCCCAGGCGGGAGCGCTTCCTCTCCGCAGCCGCAGCGCGGGCAGCGGCTCCCACCCCGCGGGGGCTGCCGCAGGGAGGGGTGCAGGAGGATGCTGCTGGAAGTGGAGGAGTGGCAGCAGAGGGAATCTCACTCAAACTGCCTCAGGCTCAGCAGGAGTACTCTTGGCATTACCGAAGGATCATGCCACAGCCTTCATAACTGCAGAAATACTGACCGAGGCTGACTTCCTTTTAGAAACAGAAATTTCATCCACTGAACCGTGTGTTTCTGGGATGTTGTTTGGCTTGCTACATAGCTGTAACCTGTCAGACTTCAGTTTCTTCCTACCAGATCAGCCCAAGGCCCAAAAATCTGCATCTTGTATCTTATTGCTGAAAGATTAGTTTGTGCATGCTTGGTTAGAGAGCTTCTGTCAAGAGAATATGTTAGATAGATGTTACTAAGCTCCTTGTAGCTTCCTTACAAAGCAAATGTGTCCTTTCCTCTAGAAAAACATTGAAATTATCGAGGGATTAGCATATGTTAAGGAGCTAAAAAAAAAATACAGCAAGAATATACAAGTCAGCGAATATACAAGTTCTTTGGGTTCCTGTGTTTTGCAGCCAAAGTTCTGAAAAGCACTTCTGTTCAAGGACAGAAACTGCAGCTCTTTGTACTCTCAGAAGGGTGTCAGCAATTGCAGAAGTGTGGAACAGGAGAGGAAGTCTCATGGCACCAGCTGAAGGAAGGAGCAGCAGTGACACGAACAGTGCCCTTTCAATCAGCAAGGAAAAGAGGAACCACCAGCTCTGTCTCTAAACCATCAGGTCCCTTTTCTTTGCTAGCAGGATGCTCCTCCCAGCCCCTGCTTCAATTTAAAATTGTCTATCAGAGAAGCAAATGCAAATGCCCCAGGTGAGAACTAATTTGTGTCACAGAAAATGAATGGAACCCATGGAGTCAGGATTGTTTAACACAAAATAATGTGCACAAGATATCACTCTAGGTGAAAATGTAGAAAAAATAGTGGTTGTAATAATTTTTATTGTTTAAAATGCTTTAAATAATATGCTTAAGAAAGCTGAGGACAAGTACATGTGAAGATATGCTGCTTAAGATACTGAACTTTAGCCTTGTAGGCCTGCACATTTGTACAGATAACCAATCCTAAACTCAAGCACTCTTAAATTCAAACTGGCTGGATTCATCAGGAGCTCTTCAGCCATGGACAGAATATATTTCAGGAAGTCAGAAGTAGTACAAAATAATCATGGACTGAAAAGGCTTTTGACCTGTTCTGAGTTGCAGAACAGGATTTGGCCCAAAAATACACGATCAGAAGCTCTTTGAATTAATGCAATAATAGAACATGGTGCTTTTATTTCTTTTACCTAAATTCATTTATAAGTATTATTTAGCACTAGCTACAGCTCTCAGTTGTGGGACTGTGTTTTCAGAGGCAGCTGTGATATGATCGTGTGATTTACCCTGGTTCACAAAATTTAAAAACAACAAAACCAAAGAGCAAACAAAAGGAAGCAGAGAAAGGGAAGCAAGAAAAGGGCCAGGGAATCAGTCGAGATTGGAATGAAAATTTGCCTCCTTTTCTTGCTGGACAATATTCCTTTTACCATCACTGTCCCTAATTTACCTGACCAACAGGATGTCAAGTTACACACTGTCAGGATTTTACACAATGTTGTTTTTGACATTTTTATTTTCTTCCTTTTTCACCACTTTCCAGGTTTCCTCAGGGTGGGATAATAATGTCTACCCTCAGAGAAGCTCGAACTGTGTTATTGTACTCCTGAAACAGTTTCTAAACCGAGTTGCTCCTCAGACATTAGAATAGGCTGTATCTGCCAAGCCATCCCTTTTAACTTTCCCAAGCACTGGATGTTTGTGCAGTGCTTTAAGTGCATATAATTGCAATGACACAATTGAAACATGCTTAAAAAGATAGTTTTATAATAAGTCTCTGTCTTATTACTCAGGCAAGGTTACTTCAATTTCTGGCTTGTCAGAAGAACCAGCCATTTAGGAAATGTATCGGCCTTTTCAGTTGAGAGAAAATGAATGCTGGGAACTTTGTAACTAAGAGGACGTTGAGAGATGTGCACCCATTAAAGTCTCTGACTAACAGACCAGGGAAATGATGGCAGACCACTGGTTACTGTGAGGAAGATGCTCTTGCAGTTTCCCCACCCAGTAAAGGCTGGGTCCAAATGTTTGTTGTCAGTTGCTAGAGAGCCTGTAACGTGACATAACCAGGCGCTGATGTCAGGGCTTCAGGACTAATACTGGGCTAAGATCTTGTCAGCATTTACAGTTAACCTTTTTATTGCAAACAGGGGGCACAAAGCAAACTTAAGTCAATGTTTACCTCTACTGTTAAAAGCAAAGAGAGGGGAAGAGAACAGTTAGTGGCTTCAGGAGGGCTTGATAGCCAAAGACTAGTGTCCTTGTAAATCTGATAAATAACAGACAGTCCAAATTTTTGTAAGAGCTCCAAGGTTTCCTGTGGGATTCCTTTAGATAAGGATTTGAAGGGCGCTGGTTCCTTCCGAAGGTACGTTCCTCTCTCAAAGTCCAGCATATGGGGAGAACCAACTTTAAAACAGAAAGAAGGAACATATGGGGAGAAGCAGCTCTTAAAAAACCCCAAAACCCCAACAGACCAACAAGTACTTCTTTGCATAGAGGTGGACTGTCTACACTCTCTTAGAAGAAGCCCGCAGTCAGCGGATGTGTAAAGCAAAAGGGACAATTAGATAAGACAGTGGTGAGCAGAAACACAAAATGCAATAGAACCGAAACCAACCACTGCCATATGTAACCCCCTGAGTCAGGGTCATGCCCTAAATACACAGTACTGTCTGAAAGCAGTGCATGCTGTATTTAAGTTCCTAAATATGGACTTAGTGCATACCTGTAAACTATTTTCCAGATCCTTTTATGTACAATTTGTTCCTTTAATAAGGAAGAGATGGCAATCCTGAACCTGCAAGTCAGAGGTGCTTTTCTTAAAGAAGGTTCCTGGAACTGTCTCAGCTCAGGTTCACAGGCTGCTCAAATGTTTAAGCTCAAACTAATCAAATTAAGTATGTTCTTGACAGATTATGTTCCCCCCTTCGTAGGTCTCCCCTGAGGGATATTAGTCATAAACTCCGCAGAACGCCTACACTGCATCCACACAATTTGAGGTAGATGTTAAAATAATCCCCCACCTGAGCACACAAGTCTGGTAACTGCTCAGCCATTTATGCAATTTGCATGTGTAAATGAATTTAGCATTCACAGGCAGATTCCTGTGTGTGTTATGGATAGTTAAGAGTGGAATCTGAAAACAGTTCTGTAGTATTTATTTCCCATAATGGGATTTTATTTATCACATCAAATTATAAATCTATATGTTGAGATATGTCTACATATAAAGAGGCACAGAACATATGTGCCTGTGTTCACTTCTGGAGCTGTATCAGTGCTTAGCCAATGGAGAATGTGACGGTGGAGCTCTGTGCAAGGTCGTCTTTGCTTGTCATATCTTGGGACAGTGAGCAGGACAGCAAGACTGGCAATTTTTTCAAACTGCAGTGGCCTCTGAGAATAGCTGATTTCATGCACTGTGGCTGTTTGAATTTCAGTTTGTAGATCATTTCAACTCTTGCTCTGTTTTTTGGAATGCAAATCTCCAGGTTATGCAATGTGCTATTCACATTCTTTATTGTCAGTACGCAGAAAGGAAGTGTGTCACCAGTCCCACTGGCCACTTATTGGCACCAAGTTGTTAGCAAAGTGTTGTATGAGTGCTGAGTTTCTGGCCCTGACCTTTCTTAATATTTTTTTGTTTTCTTTAGAGAACAGACAAACAGGGCCCTGACCTACGCAAATGAATGTAGAAAGGTGGCTTAAGGTTCGTGTCTGCCAGCTCTGTCAGTGTTATCAGTTTCTGCAGTATGCAAAATACAAAATGAAAGTATTTTTGCATGACCAGTCCAGGGAAGAACTGGGTGGTTAAAATAATCAATACTTCACCTAACCTTAGAGGATTCAATTTTCATCAATTTCTCATGAAAACAGAAATATCTTCCGGATACTCATATGTTAAAAATAGAACATATCTCACTCACGTGTTTATGAAACTGTTTCCCAATATGATATTTAGTTTCTAAATGAGTATTCCAAGAAAAGCCATTAAAAAAGTTATCTTACAGTTCATGTTTAGGGATCAGATTAAAGTTTGGGTAACAGTAATGGCACATTTAGATTTTTCAAGTTCCTCATAGGAAACACAGAGCTACTGCTAAGAACCATGAATGTGACTTTGCCTATATGCCTGTAGGCATAGATTTATATTATGGTATTATAGGTTTATATATTTGAATATTCCCTGTCAGATAAAAGAACATTAATCAGTGTGAGATGTTAGGAATTGATAAATCTCTTGACTAATCCTCTGGGGATATCTCCCTCATACTGATCTGCTTTTGGATAAATAAAATATGTTTACTTTACATTCTATTCCATAAACCCTTTAAGGTCTTAATCTCAAAGATTCCCAGGAAATTTTGGGAAACTAAGAAAAAAAAAAGCAAGCAAGCAAACAACCCAAAACTTGCAGTATGAAATACAATATAAATTTAAGAATTATAGAAAATTTAGAGAAAGTATCATACCAGTGAGCAGACACTGGTGTAGGACATTAACAAGCTAGAAAAATGAAGCTGATCATCTGAAGTGATGGGGACTCTTTTCTGCCTGCTTAAAACTCAGTTTCTGCTTTGCAAACTTACAATTCTAATGCCCATAAAGAGTTACTAGGCAAAGAAAGTCTTTGCTAAAGATTTCATGTTTCCTTCTTTCCTATTCTCTCATATTATTTAATCAGCTGCTGATGACAGTAATTAAAATAGAAATAAAATATATACTATAAAACATCCAGAGAGTCTTTTAAAAAATAGCACTGACAATTCCTCTCAGTTCCAGAAATTCATGAGAATTAGAAAAAATATTACTTTCTCTTTGTAAATCACTTTAACATCAGGGTGTGTTACTTGAAAATTTCAACCCTAAAAAAGAAATTCTCAAAAATAATATTAATCCTATCCACTGATTTTTGCAGCAGACTTTTTTACAGGCATTCTCTGTGCCTTGCTGGGTTTTAGCTGCTGCCCTTGTTTTTACCTGCTGCTGGAATATAGCTTTATCATATGAGGCTGCTGTGTTACAGTGCTGCTTCCTACCAGTGTATTCCTGTCTCATTTCTTTAATTACTGTCTACTGTTTATGCCATTTGCAATATGTGAATGAAAACAGAAACCAAGGCATGAAAGAAATTGACAGTATAGATTAAATCTGTAACCTCTTTTAGTCTCCTACTTCAGACTTTACTATCTTCATATGTATTTTATCTTGTTACAGTGATATACTGGATTTGTTTTTATTTACCCCCCTAAAAAGCCTAATCATTTGGGAAGTCTTTGGTTAACTAAGTAATAGGATCCCTTTTTCAAGCACATCAAGTATTTTTCCATTCAGCTCTATCTTCACAAACTCAAGATGTCTTTGACAGATAAGGTTATTCATTTCTTTTGTCATTTTCAGTGTGGCCTATTTAGCATTTTGGTCTGAGATATGACTTTTGTCAGCATAAGTATATTGCTAAAACCTGTAGGAAAAATGCAGCTGAAAAGAGAAGATACAGTTCTGCATCTCATAAGGTAGTGAACTTCTCTCCTATAAACATTTCACTGTCAATAGATCTTCATCCTCAATTTAGAACATAGTTGGAACAGCACAATTGCTGGGGAGGAACATAGCCCAAAGGACTTTCATGGTTCTTTTCAAACCCAACTGGCTGTCCTGATTAATGTGGAGTTAAAATTCAGTTTGATAATGGATACATTTAGTTTAACTGTTTTCTTGAAAAATAAACTATTTAAAACAGTAAGTTAATCTAAGATTAAATGCTTTGCTGCACAAGAATTTAGGTAAGTGCTTAAGAATTCTGATGAATCAGAACCCAGTGAGTAAATGAATAGCTACATGGTTTTTTGAAATTCTCCACTTAGATTACACATTCTCAAGCTCAAGAACTGCTGATACTTCAGCACGATGATTATTATACTATATTTTTTTTTACCAGAAAATATGATAAATGTAACCACACAAATACAAAATAGTAACTGTTTAAAAATGTTTATTATATTAATAATATATCATGCTATTATTACAGTATCTCCCCTACATCCCCCACCCCCACCCCCAAATATGCTAGATGAACAGAATTCGTAAAAAGAGTATGCTTGTTTTGGGAAAGCAAATGTCTAAAGGCAGAAAGAAGACAAGAATTATGAGGAGAGAAATAGTATATTTTAATCATGAAAATCACTGTGAGGTGATGCTGAAGCAAAGAATGTCATTAACATACATAATTTTATCTACTCAGACCTCAAAAAAAGAATATTTGTGAAGGTTACTTCTAATTTTTTCTTGTCATTTTTCCTTGCAAATGAATTTTTAGACAGTCTCCAAACACTATCAGAGCCAAATGAATCAAATATGTTGGGACAAACTGTGTGAATACGACAAAAGGTGATTGTGAAAATTTAACAGTTGAGAGTAGTGAGAAACTTGCAGTGTAAAAGGGTTTTATTGGAAAATAGATATCCTAAACCCCAAAACGTCCTACCAGAATATTTTCAGTGCACTTTTGATAAAATGGAGGCTGGTTCCACTGGGGATGTGCAGCTTGTCCTGTGTCCAGCCATTAGGTCTGGAACATAACCAAGAGCTTGAGCTGCCAAGTCCATAGCTCTGTGTCAGTGCCACACTCCTGGCTGGGTGGCTCACATTTATCCTCCAAAGCACCCAGATCCTCTGCCATCAGCCCTGCCTTGCCATATGAGTTGTTTCAAAACTGATGGTCCAAATGTTTCCTTGCTTCCTATCTCTGAGTGCTGGAAATGTGGGAGTGTGCATGAAATGAGGTCTCTCTCTGCTGGGAACAACTTCAGGATACCCAGCAGTGATGGATGGTTATCTTGTACCACATCACTGTTCTCATCTAGATGCTTGACACCAAATCATTATTTAATTAAGGTGCACTATGGCATTATAGCAATGATGTTACTGAAAGACACGTTCATGTTTCTCAGAGCAGCTCCTTGTGTAAAGCTGCTCTCACACAGCTATAAAGGTATTAGGCAAGTAAGACTTATGTTGTATAGAAACTGATGTTAACCTGATATAATCTGAGTGGACATAGCATTCTCTGTGTTGGTTTAGCTTTAGTTAATTGCCTACTGACTTAAACTAAATCCTTAAATCTACTCGTAACTTCCTATATATCAGGGTGTATTCTGTCTAATCACTAAAGTTTTCTTTTCTGTAAAGTGACTTAGAAGTTCAAGACTTCTTTTAGAAATTACTTGTGTGTCCAGGAACCTCAGACTTTTTGTAAGACAACAAAACTTAAGCTTATCTTTAAAATTAAATCAGTAGTCTTAAAATGGCAAGAGTCTCCACCTGCGTCGTGCAGCATAAAGCCCTAGATTAGAAAACAAATCCAAAGTAAATATTTAATTGAGGATAAACAATTAACAGTTCAGAGACATCAAAGAGAGAACTCACACTTCTGACCAGGACTGTTTAAACTTGCCCAGCTGCAGGTTAGGAGCAGTGATCACTCTGAGGTCACCTTCACACTCAGAAATGACAGGAACTTCAACTTTTAAGCCATCTCAAATCTCCAGGCATAAGTTCTCTGGAGAGCCCTGAACTCCAAGCTAGCCTTCCATGCCTGAGGATTTCTCATGTCTTATTTAATAATGGTCTCCAATCATGAAAGGCAGTGATGATCACAAGCTCTTAAACTGTCAGTTATCTGGTATTTGCATCTCTTACTGAAGGGAAAGAGCAGGGCGTGGACGGGAGAAAGACGGCATGCAAAGTGAAACTGAAGTCAAGAGAGGGAACTGCAAACATGCAGGCTGAAAAACCCAGCTGTTAAACTATCCTACAATATGTAAACTCATAAAAAGTTAGGAATGAGGATGTAGCTTCAGGCAGTGTCAATACACTGAGTAAACAAAATGTTAGCACGGCTTAGGACAGCTTCATGATCCTAATTTTCATTCCTTGCATCTTTCATCAATCTGATAATTTAACCAAGGAGGTTTAATACTTTAATCTTCTACCTCTGTTGGACATGGTGGCATCAGTTCCAAATCTGAGACACAAAGGAATGTCATCATCATCATATATTCTTGGCTAAACTTGAAGACCTCGCCTTGTAATGTGAGTAACAACAGTTTTAGCATTAATCCTAGCTTTCAAGAGGCAAGTATTTTCCATGATGAGGGAAGATGATTTGAACAGGAAAAACATCTAAATATCTACATAAGAAACTCATAAACAGCCTCTTTGTGTGTCTTGACAGGGGAATGTAGCCAATGTTTCAGGGCTCGCAGATGGACCTAGTGGCCTGACCACACCAGCCCTTTATATCTGCCTGTGAAGTTTTGGGATTCTGTTCCAGGCTCTGGGACAGCTGGGCAATGCTTCTCCAGACAATATTTCTCTCCAGTGCATCACCTTGAAAATATTAACAACCACAAGCTACTTCCCTGTCAATAACAAAGTGCTTTCATGCAATAAAATGACCAAGATGAAGGTACAGAATGACCTTAATGTAGTTGAAAACAGACTAACCTCTGTGTGAACCAGTGTGAAAAGGAGAGAACTGAATTTTTTAATAGATCAAAATGGAAGAGTCAGGCCTCCAAAATCATTACAAAAAAAAAATCATCTCTGTTTCTTGTGCACATTGCACAGTCTAATCCCCAAACTGATTGCCCAGCAGGTGTGCCAGCAGGAATGAGATGACAGGGTAGACAACTCCCAGGTGTCCCTAAGATTATGAAGTCCTACTGTACTAAGTTCTAACTCACAGCCAGCATCTCTCTCCTGTCCCACTACAACTGTTCTTGTGGCTGCAGGTATTCTTTACCTTTCATTTTATCTTCAGAAAGTTGATGTACATCAGCTACTCCAAGGTTAAAAAAAAAAAAGGATGAGAAAAGCATAGTTCAGCACTGAAGACAAGCCCTAAGGAGATACTGACAAGCAATCTGTCTTGAGGGGGTAATTTCCAGATGGATCTGGTGCAGAAACCACATTCCTGAAACTAATAGATGAAAGCATGGCAGCTGATACAGCTTAAATTTGTGACTCAGGCAAATCTGTGCTTACCCAGATAGGATTAATGCTGATACCAGCCAGAGCTGCAGTCCCTTAGTGCCAGCAGTAAGGGTTTGGGGATCGTCCATCTAAAATAACTAAAATAACTACTTGCTCTACTGACTGCCATGAATACACCATTGATTTCTTCACGTATTTGAAAAATGGCAAAACAAACATTCCCAATACAATCTGGGCTTTCATTTGCAGTAGGGCTGAGCTGGTTCAGGCAGGTTACAGTAATTTGTCTGTTGACATTCTTCTGATGGACAAAATGCCTGTTATAAATAGTTTGTTGCTTCTCCTGCTCTGGTGGCCTCTCGCCAGAAGATTGGTCTGATCCTGGCCATAAGAGTTGGCTCTGCAGACACAGTGCTCCCATATGCAGTGCAGCTCCAAACACTAAGAGAAAATTAATTAGATATATGCCATTAAGGGGATTTTAGAAGGGTAAATCTTCCCACAGCTGAATGGAAGAGATGAGAGGCATGTGTCTGGTGAATTCAAAGGCCTACAAAGCTTTTACATTCCATTTAGCTTGGGGAAAGGGTATAAATGGTCCACAAGCTTGAAAGTGGCCTTGGCAATTTTTAAAAAAAACCTGCAAAAAGTGATCCTCTGTAAACCAGATCATCTTGAAGGGAGCCTATAAGAGAGACAGGAAAACACATTCTAGCAGGACCTGTTGTAATAGGACAAGGGGTCCTGGTTTTAAGCTGAAGGAGGATCAGTTTAGATTACATATGTGGAAGAAGTTATTTACAATGATGGTGGTGAAACATTGGGACAGGTTGCCTGGAGATGTGTGGTAGATGCCCCATTCCTGGAAACATTCAAGAGCTGGAGCTCTGAGCACCCTGGTCTCACTGAAGATGTCCCTGCTCATTGCAGGGGGCTTGGACAGATGCCCTTTAAATGTCCCTTCCAGCCCAAACCATTCTGTGATCTCACAAACCAGATCATATTGCAGAAATGCAAATGTTAGATTTAGCACAAGGAGGAAGGAAGGAATTTGAGGCTGGGGAGGAGAAAAAGGAGAAGTTAAGATTAAGGCCCAAATTTAAATCAGCTCAAGGTGCCTGGAACCCTACCTATAATTTCAGCATATGCCTTTCCAAGACAAGTGTTTGCTTTGAGACCAATGCAAAATGAACCGAAATTGTACATGCTTGTTGAGCTGATCTATCTGCAATTCTAGTACTGTATCAGTCAAACCTCATTCATTTCCCAGGGCCCCAGCAGCCTTCAATGTGCTCTTTACTCAAATTAGTGATGCACACTTCACTCAAAAACCCATTACATATTTAACTACAAACAGTTCTTATGTTCAAAGCCTGCAGCAACAAGATGACACATGGGGACAAAAAGGGGCTGACAAATTCCATGTCTCTTCCTGACCCCTCTGCTTACCAGTGGGAATCCAGAATGGAGATTTCCATTTTTGATGGACAGATGGACTTTTATTTGTGTGGCCACAGTCTCAGGTGGGCTTGGACTAGCTGGATTTCAGTCTGATTTCTCATGGAAATTCCTGAGTTCCTCTAAATGAACAAGGTTCTTAAGGCTGAAGTATGTTTGCTGTGGTGATATTTAAACACAGGTTTAAGTGATTTGCTAAACCAGAGCTTATGTTGGTACCTTTTTTGGACACTGCAGGAGTTGCACCACGAAGAGGAGCTGATTTCTGACCACTCTGAATGCAGACACATGACTGTTAGCTCTGCTGGGGTGATAAGCACATGTTAACCACTTGGGTGGATGTTTACTTAAAACCATCTGCTCAGCTAATCTGTGTAACTATCTGAAACAATTCCTGAGGTCAGTCTTTTAAACAAGGACATTGGACAGATGGTCAGCTTTACAATGTGGGTGGAGCTCCATCGGTTTGAGGAAGCAGATATCATTCCAATAGAAGCTTGAATTACCCACTTTTCTTGCAGTTGTTGGATTGATAAAGCTGTTGCTTCAGTTGCCAGCCAGTGCTCCTGGTAACGTGACCATATGAGTTCCTGCTGCTGGCACAGCACAGAATGTGAGACCCAACATTAGGGTAGGAGCCTTTGTACAGCAGTGTCACTGCTCAGCTCCCAGACACCCCCCCACAAGCAGCAGATGCTGCCCCTTCAGCTGAAAATGTACAACTATTTGAGTGTGGACAGCTTTAGACACCTTCTAGAGAACATCTAGACTTTCCTCCTTTTTGCAGGGCTGTGACCCTGACTGATCAGTTACTGTACCTTATCTGCCAGCTCCTTCACTGAAGATAAGAGAACCTCTGACCCAAAAAAACCCTTCTGGGTGCTTTGCCTGGGTAAAGTCAAGCTAACAATCTACATACCTGTGTCTCATTTTCTGTATTTACAAATTACACATATCTGGCTTCTCAGTGGTGAGAAAATACATGTATTTTTGCTTAACAATGAGGTTATCATAAACACAGAAAATTGTGTTTACATAAACAGCCAACTTTTCAGTAAAATTTGTTCTGAGCAATTTCATCAGAGACATCTACCAGATGGCTGTCGAATAAATGATTTTGTAGCTTGGAAGCCAAATAATAAGTGGAAATTCAGAATTTGAATCTTCTTGCCAAACAAATTATTAGAAATTTATTAAATTTGACATGTCATGTTCTGGCTAATACAAAAGATTTAATTTCAAGGATTTTCACAGAATGTAAATATAAACATGTAGTAGTTCTCAGGACTGCTCCTGGGGAGACAGTTGCCTTTTTATTCAGCACCTCAAGAGCTGTGGCCCTTGCAAAGGACATGAACTATCCAGATTCAACTCTATGCTC
This sequence comes from Notiomystis cincta, assembly GCA_013398075.1. Classification (NCBI taxonomy): domain Eukaryota; kingdom Metazoa; phylum Chordata; class Aves; order Passeriformes; family Notiomystidae; genus Notiomystis; species Notiomystis cincta. Next base: position 239,566 of record VZRX01003490.1, read on the forward strand.
TGTCTCCACTGCTCACCTTTCAGAAAACTGACATAATCATGTGTGGTCAAAGAGCCACTCTCCAGTTATCTGCTGATGCACTTTCACTTCTGACAAGCATTTGTAGCCCCAGCCTTCCAGGGAGTTTCTCACACAACAGGTGGAGGCTCATTTTCTGTGGTCTTTCTGGACACTTTTCTGTGGTCTTTCTTTTGTAACACTGTAATGTGGAGTTGTGGTGCTAACCCAGGCTTTCTCACAGCCCAGGAAAGCACCCAGCTCCCAGGCTGTCAGATAAATTCAGTATCTGTCACATCCTCCTGTATCTTTGTGGCAAAAGAAGAGAAAGGCCAGGATCTAGACAAAGATATCTACTGAATTCAAACTGGATTTATAAATAACGCCGGGATAAATAATCTAAACACACTTTGCTCAAAGTTTGTCTAGCTCCAGTAATTTCTTTGCAAACCCTTGAGAAAGGATTGCCTGTTTTATATACTTTGTGTGACACAGGAAAACTCAGAGGATCTGAAAAGCTGTATTGTGGTCCAAAGGTTTAGTTGTAATTGCACTGAATGTGTGCAGTATGCAGTAGTCTGCATGAATATATGAGAGTTACATTAATGAGATATAAAAGATATTCCTGGGCTGGGCTGGACAAGACAAATTGAATGTAAAATTTGTATGAAACTGACTGCCATGAAACATTTTTACACTTTTGATATAAAAAGATATACAGAGAAAAAACCATATTCATACAAATTCATTGGAAACATAGTGATCCTAGTCTCTAAAAACAGGATGTCTGTACTCTTTGTCAGATTGGTTGTCTGTTAGCTACATTCAAATTAAAAAAATGCGTAGAGAAGACAAATAAAGAAAGCTTTTCAGACATCCCTTGAAAAAGATACAAGAAGGCATGCTGTCTCATTTGTTGATGCTGATGCACAAAAAGACTGCCTGGAAAAAACCAAGACAGTGCCAACAATGCTGGCATAAGTAGATGAATGACCAGTGCCTTTGGGGCACTGATGTTTCATTACATAAACAAAAATAGATGAGACCATCACATGCACTCACATGTAACAGGAATGAGGAAAAAATTCTAATACTTAAGGTCAAGGATCTAACCACGAGGCTTTTTGAAATACGTTGATAGATGAGTAGAAAAAAGGAGGGCACACAATGGCTTTTATCTTCTTTTCTACTCTTGGAAAAAATGAACCAATTAATGAAAACGAGTCATATTTTAGACCACAGCAGAAATCACTGCAGTTTTCTGCCACCAAAGTTAGACGGAGGTTGAAACACAAATTTTGATCAAAAGTGATATCAAGACCTTTCTCCTTGGATACAGTAGCCTATAAAAGTGCTGTATATTCCTGGTGACTACTGGTGGCAAGAAGGAAAAACCCAACCTCACCAGCTTCTGCTTTGTGTGAAACTCCAGGCTGCTAACATTGTACTGAGGACAAAATGCCAGCGGCCAAATTTCCAGTAAATGAGAACAACCCATTCCACTGGCCAGCCAAAATACCTGCTCAGCTCTAAGTAAGGAAGCCAAGAAGTTGGCTGATTCCACCAGAAGCTTAGCCAGATTCTGAGTCCATCAGGCAGTCACACCTTTATCCAGGCAGCCAACTTGACAGACTTCTGCCAAGAGCTTTCAAAGTACCAGTGTGTCTCCAGAGGGAAAATAATAAAAAACGTAGTTATGGAGTTGCCAGTGAAAAAGTGTTATTTTCTGGAAAATGTGTTTTGGTGGAAAAAGTTGTAACCAAGTTAAGAAGCAATTCTGTTTGTGGTGCTTAAATAGTTTCCTGAGGTCTGGAATCATTACAAAATATTGCTGATGCCAAAAGGGAGGTACACACTGGAAATATGGAGCGTGATGATGAAGGACCAACTGGTGAGGTTGACAGTAGAAGGCCTCAAAAGGCTGGCCAAGACCATGCTCAGAATCCTTCCCCTGCCCCTGCTAACAGCACTCCACTGAATAAGGAACTACTGTTCTTTATATTCTCATTACTAGTTATTTCACCCTTGGGACCAGATCATTTGAGAAATTTTGCCTCTAAATTTGCATTCTTGCAATTAAGAACAGCAGATGCTAATATTTACAAATGCATACAGGGTGTGTTTAGTAGGTTAGTTTAGTAGGCCAAGAATCACGTATGTCTGAGGTATAGCTGACTCCAGCCACTGTCCAGAAGTTGGATGTTCTATTTCTGTAAAACAGTCCCTTTATTATTACTTACATTTGGCTCCTGCACTTGTGTGTCCTACATTGACCCTCATTTGAGGTGAATATCGAATGGAAATTTTCTCTTCTCATTTGCTTCACTTCCTAAATGTTCCTTTTATGTCGCTTCCATAACATGTCATAAAGACTTAATGGCTGTCACTAGAACCTTATGGGACTTGACAGTAAGAAATAAAAGGGGCCATTGAACCGTGATGGACCACTTAGAGGTCCTTGAGTACCTTGATGTACCCTCTGCTGACAGAAGCCAGCAGGAATACAGAGCAGAGATGAGGCACATTCTTTGCAACACAAATCACACAGCTGTGACAAGCTGGACAGTAAAGTGCTCTGTGCTACCAAGAAACAGCAACTTCATCTTTAAAGAAAATCTTTGCTAGTGCTTGATATTATTCCTGCCCTCATCAGAATTCACATATCCTGACACATATCCAAAGATCAGACATTTTCAGCTCAGAGAGGGATTGCAGTTGGTATTGGAACTTTTGATTTAGCCAAGGCAAACCTTGACAGTATCCCCATTTTCATATTTGTATTATAGACATACTTTGCATTCCTCTAGCACCTTTTATCAGAGGATTGATCTCCTTTACAGACAGCAATGAATTAATGCTTGCAATGCCAATGTAAATTGGGATTTGTTTTCCTTGTTCTGTAGATAGGAAAGAATGAAGCTCAAAAATGATGCAACTTATTTAAAGAAGGCTTGGCAGAGCCAGGCACAGAATCCAGATATCCAGATATCCTGATACCTGAGGCAGTGCCTTCACCTCACTATCATTGCCCTTTCACCTGCTTGCTGTGCAATAGACATTCAAACTGGACACAAATATGAAGAAAAGCTTCACCTGCTTTTTAAAATGGATGCCTAAACTCATGAGTTCTCAGCTAGACACCTAGTGTCATAAATGTTCAGGACATCTTCAGGCATGAGATTTCACTAATTCCAAAAACTTATAACTAAAAAAGGATTAAGAACCCTAGTTGTATCCATGCATTAAAAACAAAACAAAAAAATCCCTTTTTAAAATAGGCACTTCTAAGTGGCTAAGCTGAGTGTGAAGATACCACAGAAAAGAAAAAGATATTGTGAAAAGAGAAAGAGACTGCTTTTGCTTCACTGATATCTGTATGTTTATTTGACATATCATTAGATGGAAGGCTAGTTTTATTATTAAATATTTGGCAAAGTTTCCAGAAAATATAAGCATGGATTAGATCTGACATTAAGTGGTTTTGAACATTGTAGCCCAATATCAACAGATACCAACAGAATATCAACAGAGCATCCTGTAGCACTCACCTTTTTCACCCTGTCCAATGACAATATCTCATTTCCAATTTACACCACCTGATACTCACATACCATGTCTATGCCAGCCACACAAATCACTTCTGTTTGAAAAGAAGTAGGAAACCATAAGTGATCTTGTGTGATGCTCAAATTCTAATGCACCAAACACTTTGCTGGTTACAGTGATCCTGATACAGTCCTTCATGCAAGGAACACATGCAAACCAGCATTTCAGTGGAAATAAACAAAGTGGGTATAACCTTGAGCACTCCCCCTGCCTGCCTCTCCAGTAATTCTGTGGTTCTGAGCACTGTCCTTTCTTTCAGACCATGTTTGAGAGTGTTAATGTTGGAGTCTGCCTAGTCTTGCTCCTCCTTGCACACAGGGAGACATTACCTATGTGAATCCACCAACCAGAGATTCAGCCTATAATGTGAAGCTCCTTTAGGTAGAAAGCTGTTGATTTTTAGCTCCTATTGTTTCTTTAAAATCACACTTAGAGTTCTCGAAACTCCTGCTGGCTTTGTCCAGAGATACAACTGCATCTGGTTGAAAAAAGAAAATAAAGAAGCAAGGCTTTAAAACTTCCTAGCTTGAAACCAAGATACTGTGAATAAAAGGCCATCTTATAACACAGGAGGCTTTCTTTTGCTCTTGCAGACGTCACTGCAGAGGTTGTCATGGGTTTTCCCCATGACATGTATACCAGCAAAACTGCCTCATTGTCACTATTTAGCTGCTTGCTTTCTTTTTTTGTAACTAACTGTTTTGCTTTCCTATTTGCCATAGCTAATAATCTGTTCTGCCATAACTTCAAACTGTGTGGACACTACCTACAGAATGAGTCCACTCCTGTAAGCTGTAGCTTTTTACTGAGATCTGAGGGAGAGAAAAAGTATTAAAATATAGAATGAAGGCAATTCGCTCCTGCTTGAAGGTCTTATTCTATAGAATCAGCCTTTTTATATTAACAATTTCTTTACTTTCCTATCTGAATGGGCTTTTTAACATTAATATTACACTGTATTTCTTGTAAAAATCCATCTGTTTTTTTGATGTTATCCCTGATGGAAAAACTGTCAGTAGATACCCCAGTTGATTACCATTCTTAACGTGACGCTGTGAGATGTGAGATTCAGGTGTTGGGGCTGGTGGGTGTACCACCATGCCATGCAGGTGTGCACACAGTCCAGCCTGAGAGCTGTTCAGGCAACCAGGCCAAATTCACAAATTCGAAGCTTCTAGGACCAAGAAAAGAAGTTGTCTGCAGTTAAGTGTTTGACTTCCATCCACAGATACTTGACCTGTATCTCTACTAGTGCTTATTAGTTGTACTGGGTAAGAATGAAATTGTATATGGCCACGGATTCCTTGTCCTTTTGCTTTTTGGAAATCATTCTGATCCTAACATTTTCTCTGATCGTGACTCTTCCTGCCTCATTCTTCACGTTTTCATTAATAAGAACAGTATTCACCATATGTTTTTACAGCAAGTGACCACCACTGTCACTCTACTCTTTAGTCTGTTTCCAAGTCAGATTTCTGCTTTAGCCCACCCTGGACCCCTCAGTTCATTCTGCAGATTTTCAGACTATAATCATTGCTCTGGCCACAGACTTTCCAGCTGCTCTCGGTTTTGTCCTTGGTTCTTTTCCGCAGCTATTGGACACTTGTTTCCCCATTCCTCTGCTCTCTAGCTCATAAAAGCAGCCATTCAACCAGCCCCAAACCACCCCCAGGGACAAGGCAGCCTCCCAGCACAGCTCTCCCAAGGGAGGCAATAACCAGCACTCATGATACAGTTTTTCCAGGGAGCCAGACTCAGGCTGGCTACTGCCTTACACTGCATGAAGGATTTCTAACTGGGATTTAGATTACGGGTCTCAAAGCCTCTCCTTCAGTCTTCTAATTTCCTAATCTGCCACTAATACCTGTTTTCCTCCTATTTACATCACCACAAGCTCTCAAGCAAACCTAAACCAAGACAAAACCTGGAGTCAAAGCAAATCCACTTCAGTGTCTTTGGTTTACTCAAAGCCAAGGATGCCTCAATTACCCTTTGCCATGGGGAGCTTTCTGAAAAGCAACTCTCCCTCAGCAATGTCTCTCCACAGACAGCACCTGTGTGTGTGGCAGACCTCAGACAGCTAAAATAGCCCATCTTTGGAGCAGTGAGGTCAGGAAGGCAGGTCAGCATCAGCTTGTTTAACAGGCACAGAGGCATCTCTTTTTGCCTTGCAGAGCACCACACACACTAATGACACAGTTCTTGGGCAGAGGAAAGCAATGGGAAAAATAAGAACATATTTCTCTTCTGATGCTTCTCTTTATGGAGTACTTTATGATTTTCCATCATTCCTTATCTCTGTTCTTTCCTTCAGGTATCACTGTTTATCTTCGAGGAAAATGTTTCCTAAATAGTCACTATCTGGCTCATTCTTATTAATGAGAACTATCAGGTGCTTTTGATTTTAAATCATGAAGTATCTCCCCTAAAAGTATGTTTGACATTCATAGTCATAACATAGAAATATTTCCAGACACTGACAAAGACTATATGCCTGATTTTAACCCTGTCACAAGTGCAGCTGTAGTCCTTCTGTGCTGTCAATCTGAAATGGGCTTAAAAGCACAGAGAAATATAAGTGCATTTTGGAAGATGAACTCCAGGATAGGATACTCAGTGCAGCTGGGCAATGAGGGTGTGTAATTAGTTAATGCTACTCTAGACTCACCATTCTTAATTTCCAACGGGGCTAGCAGTAGTTAGTTAATCTTGATCCTGGGTTGTGCATATGACAAAGGTATTTTGTTACCTCTTAGAGAGGGTTTGAGGCTTGCTGTCTGAGTTCTTGTTGTGGAAGGCCATTGAAGCACCAATTTAATGTGCTGGCTAAAGGCCCTTAGCTGTGCAATGAGTGGTGGGGACAAAATACATTGTTTCTGTCTTGCAAGGTTTGCAGGGCTTTTCATGGACTTCAGCAGTACAGGCAGTACTGGTCAGGACCCTGCCATTTCTGACACACAATCAGAAGCTAAAACTGTAAACAGTCTTTACACAAATCTGGAACTGTGCAAAATACCTCCAGATCTTCCACTCCCTAGTTTTTCATTTCTCAGTGCTTTGAACTTCATAAAGACTGGATTTCTCCTACCCAAAGTATAAGGTAAAACTGAGCAAAGATGTTCTCAGATAGATACCTATAAATATATTTGGCTCCTCAGAATGACTGTGTTTGGGCTTTTGGTTCTCCAACACGTATTTTAATTTCACTCATCCTAGGGCACGTGTACAGAAAATAATGGATCAGTGCAGAGATTCCTCCTTTAGCATCTCCAGATGGTTCTGTGTGGAGAATAAATGTTCAAGACACCTGCTGAGGTCCACAAATAATATAGTGAATAACATGTAGACTGGTAAGCCCTGCCACTCCACAAGTCTAACTGCAACCATTTGGAATTTACTCTCCTGGTCTAGAGTGCATCTGAGATTCCTTGTGAACAATTATATGTTTGTAAATAACATCCCTGGGCCCTGGGCCCTGACCTGGATGAAGCAAGATGCCACAAATCAGCTGTCCCAGCTGCTGAGCACTGTGCAGAGTGAGGCAGCCACTCCCAGCATCCCTCTGCTGCATCCCCACACTGCAGATGCAGGAGCAAGGCAGGACAGAGATGGGCTGGGGGAGGAAGGTGGGAATGTGGAGGAGATGGAGAAACCCCAGGTGGATCAGAGACTTGTGGGGACATGGTGGCAGAGGTTGCTGGGGGCTCAGACTGAGTTCTGAGGAAAACACAGTCTAAGCAGGAATAATTCCCTCTATGTCTGTGTGTGTCCAGATGTGCAGCAGCAGCAAGAGCCTGTCTTGGCTGAATGCCCTCCAGCAACACCCCCAAGCAACAGCAGCTCCCACAGCTCCCTGCCCTGTGACAGACACCAGCCCAGGGCAGCAGCACTGAAATCAGTGGTCTTAAATGCAGACAGCTGAGGCAAAGTTCAGTCCCTTCTGTTCAACTCCCAGCATGTTTTTTATTTGAGTGCAGCCCTTCTGCAGTTGGATGGGTATGTCCTGGGCACACACTGCTTACCTACAAGGAATCCAAAGCATTTAGTGCCATGCCAGCTCTGCTGCTGTACTGGAGCTGCCCTTGGCTCTGATGTGATATCCTGTCTCAACAGTTGCCAATATTCTGGTCTGCCCATTCTCCTGAGCCATCTGAATTTGCAATATTCATTTGAGGGTGAGCTGAGGCCGCATCAGTTTGTGTCAGTTTGAAAAGACCTGGATGAACCATATGCACTGTGAGATTTCCCTAGTTTCATCCACTACATAGTAATGGGTTTTGTGTGACAGCATAATTATGGCCTGAAAAACTCATTTTAATTTCACTTAAGAAGTGATTTTATGTCGGTATGATTCAACTGATGTGGACACTGCCATTGCAGTTTTGACAGATGAGCACCAGCAAAAATCACTGCTGTAGTTCAAGACTACAACTCCAATTATTCCCTTTGCTCTCGATTGACTTGTCCAATAAGAAGAAAACTGTGATGGGGATTTACTTAATCCCCCTCCCTCCCCATGAAGAGGAACATAATCAACATTCAGACACTTCATGTATAATTTTTTCTCCCCATTTTGTGTGCTTTGAATAATTCAACACTGTAAGATGAAGACACACTTTTCTATCATAAAAAAAAGTTGCATGGGCAGTAGATATTCTAGTTTTCTAGATTAGGGAGGGCTCCCTTTCTTCTTTGTATTAGTTCCCTAACAGAAGTATATTTGTGCCATGAAGTGCATGAACATCCAGTACAGTGAGGCTCACAGGGCAAACTGCACAAACTCTGTAACTTCGATCTGCACCAATCTGCTGGAAGTTTCTTTGGGCTTTCTTGTCAGACAGTCCAGGCAGGGCTGTACTACTGTAGTAGTTAGGCTACTGGGCACCTGGACACAGTCTCTGAGGGGAAAGAGAGGGCACATCTGGAAGGACATGGAAGTATGGAACTCTAAAATGTAGGTATCTGAGTTAGGTGTGTACACTGTGCTAGGAAGTCTCCAGAGAATAACTGAGTGTGCCAATATAACTTCTCTGCTTCAACTGCATAATTGCCAACCTCTGTATTCCCTCTGGATGCCTGCATGAGGAAATGGCACCTGTTTTTTCATTAGCTAATTGAATTATGATAATGAGAAAAATATATATCATGTAGGCAAACACTCAGGCAAATATTTATCCACACTTAATTTAGCCACTAATATTCTGAAATAGGAGTATCTACATAACCTCTTACACTGCTTAAAATCTCCTCAAGTTACATTAGAGTAGCTTTTCCTTGCAGAGAAACCATGAGTTCCCCATTCCAGTGTAGATTACTTGCTTTACACAGTCTTTTATTGTCACTGGTTTGATATTTTTCCTTTTTCCAAAGCCTGAAAATGGCTTTTTTTTCTCCTGATTTAGATTTTAAGCTCTTTGGGGCAGAAATTCATGTTTGTGTGTATTTGTACAGCAGGCTTGGGTCTCGATGACTGTGGTTTGTAAACATTATCACTATATAAATAGTACATTAATAATTCATTATATTTTTGATATATTACTATATCTTAAGATGTGTCACTGTCTATGACTGTTTCATCACAGAGATGAGATCGAGACATTTCCACAATCAAAACATTTGTCTGAAGTCATGGTTGCCCCAGATCCTCCTGGAACAGATTCAGAAACAGAGATTGACATGGTATTGTAAATTTCTTGCCTAAGGTAGCATCCATACCAAAGACTGACATATTTTGTGAAACTTTGGAAGATTAAAAATTATTAACTAAGGCAAGTGCATTAAGTATGTGCATCTATAAAAAACTTGGTGCACATGAGAGTCTCAGACTGCTTGGCAAACACTATTTCACTAGCTATAGTGTAAAAAAATATTATAATTTCAGTTTAACTCCAGGATAAACTAGCCTGCTCAGTCAGCGCGTTCACAAAATGTAAGAAAATAAATAAACTTGCATGATTGATGTGTATAAGAAATGGATAAATGCTGAACTCCACAAATTAGGTGCAGATACATTCCAATTTCTTGTATTAGCCAATGCCTTAAACACTGAGTTCACTGTTACTTGACCTGAATTGATGTGATTGCCAAGGTCATGCTGGAAATCTGTGACAAAACAAAAAATAGAAACCAGATCTTCTACCTCTCACTAGATTAGTTTCTTAATTACAGCAACTGACAGTGTGATCCATAACAGCATCTAACCACATGAAGAGCAATTTAAGACAATTTCCCAACTACTTGAGGCAAATAACTCAAATCTCATCTAAACTGCCTAGGGACGCATAGCTTGGACTGAGAAGCTGGGTTTCACTCTTGTATCCATAAAACAGATCAGCAACACAAAGTATCCACACAGCCATGGCAGAGGAGACCCAGGTCAGGTCCTCCCCTCCTTCCCGAGTCCCCAGACACTGTGGTGACATTCTGTCTCTCTTGTCTTGTTGATCCTTGTCACAAGAGCTGAGTAGCCCTTATCCTCCAAAGGTGAACAGGAGGTGTCCACCAGGAATGGCCAATCTGGTGCCTGGCTGTGCTGCAGAGAGGGTTCAGTGCCCCCAGGGCTGAGGAGGGCCACTGGAATGGGCTGTTCTTCCACCTCAGTTGCCTGTGTTCAAGTGCATGACTGAGCTATCCATGCTCCTGAGGTGGGTTTGGTTTCTCCCTCACCAAAGCACTTAGCTCTGAGTTAAACTACTAAATGGAGGCAAGAGGGAGAGCTCCAAACACACCCCTTTCTTCAGCATGTCCTGTTGCCTGGCTCAGTGCTCTGAATATTGAGATGCCTGCTGTCAACATCAGCTTGAAACATCTGCCCCTGCCTGCTTGTTGTGTGGGGCACCTCACTTGGCACTAGGGACCTCTCTGGAGGGGGGCACACATGATTTAGGAACTGAATATCACAGTTCTCTGAACCTTTATAGAGAGGGTCTTATGAGATAGCTCAGAAACCAGACACTGTGTTTCAGATGCCCCCAATCTTGCTTTGATATAAGCCATCTAGGAAGAATTTTAAAACCCAGGGAACATGCAGCACTTAACCCACAGGGGAAGCAGAAGTCATTGTGGAAGAAACAGCTGGACTAATGATCATGGATTTGGAAAACCCTAATTCATGTTATTATTACTTGCCCATTAAAGCTATGTGCAAATGATGTCTCAGTGCCTTATTTCCTCCTCTGCAAAAGGAAGAAGAGTGTTGGTGTGTCCTACAGGAGTGCTGTGGGCTAAAACTGAAGTGTGGAGATAGGATGGGAACAAAGATCTAATACAGAGGTAATAGTCAAGTTACAAGTTGTTAAGCCATGCACAGGAAGAAATGACTGTGAACAACCTCCACCATGGGTGAGCCTTTTGTCCAGGCATTGTCATGGTGCAGCTGTTTATCTGTTTCTGGGAACACACCAAGAAAATCAGAAATAAATTCTTTGAGCTTTACTGAGAATAAGAATCCTCACTCTTGAGCTGTGCCTGCCTGAGCTTTTCCTTCCTGACCATCCTGATTATCTGCTATTGTTTGTGTCCCAATAATCTTACATGTTTTCATATGTAAACCACAGTTCTGACCCACAACACCTTCAGGTTGCCTCCACATCAGGGGTCTGCAGAGCAGGAAGGTCCAGGCTTTGCCAGGAGCAGCCAGTTCATAGGTGACTGTCACAAGCTCAGCAGAACATTATGGTCTGTATGAGAGCTTGTTTTCTTCTGCACCCTTATCAGGTGCAGTTTCCAAGTCTCTTGAATCAAGGGGTAAGAGCCATTGTTTGTTCACTGTTATAAATAGCACCCACCAGTCAGTAGATGTGTTTATGTCCTCAGATGAGATCAAGTGCAGCTGTGTGTCTTCAAGGGATGTGCCTAAAATGTTAGATCTCAGAGGTCTGGTGAAAGGAACAGAGGAAATGGAGGCAGGGAAAGAGTAGAACAACAGTGACACTTTTCAGCTGGACACTTAAGAGAAAGAGAATATCCAGGTACTCTTCTACCACTCTACAAGCTCGTATTTTGTAGTTTATGTTACAGAAACGAGCTTCTGGGAGAGCTGTGGTAGGAGAGACATCAGTATTATAAACAGAGAGAAGAGGAGGTGTTTCATGATGGAAAACAAAACAGAAAGGTGAGAGAGAGACTTTGTTCATGGCAGAGGCCATTGGCTTGCTCTTACTGTTCATTTAGAGGAAGTCACTGAACTTTTCTTTAGTAGCAGTCATCCATTTTTATAGAGGTGTCTTAAATTCCCATGCTTATCATATTCTATAAATGTACTGGAAGATAATTAACCAACTCTAATAAACTTTTGCACAGTCAAGTATCTTTTTTCAAAATCCAGCTGGCTAAAGGTCACCATTTCTGAAAAATAAGCTGTTTGGTCTAGTGAGGCCCTGCATCACCCCTCATTTTGAAGCAGGACTTAAGTGACCCTCAGATATTATTTATCTATCATTTATATAAGATCAAATTTATCCTGTTGTTTCTAGTACCCTACTTCAATTAAGCTCTTTTGTAGTATCATTTTCTAGTATTCACTTTATTCCTCCCAGATAAACCTTAAAAATATTATCTCTTTCTGCCACCATAAAATTTTAACATTTAGTATTCAAGTTCTGGAAAAATAAGGTGATCATTCTTGTTGTTATTGGAAATCACAGTGATATTACAGTAGTAATAGAGCATCAGTAGCATGCTGGGTGCCCAAGAGAAAATTCCTACTGCTGGGGAGGCTGGAATACACTAAAAAATAAGTGTGCTATGCTGTGCAATCTTATTTCACATGGTCTTATTCTCCAGCCACTATGGAGAGATTGTATCAAACAGGAAAACTCTGTGATTTTAGGGCTTGAAGGAAAGAGAGGATTTAAGCACAGCTGGAATTAAGGGTATGAAATGTATGATTAAGGACACAAATGGGAAGAAATTGGAAGACCAGAACAACACAGGCAGAAAAGAAGTGCATGGAGAGAGAGAGAAGACTAGGATTAGGTGTATGGGAATAACATTTTAAAGCTGTTCACACTTGTATTCTTCATTTGAGCTGTTGGTGGGCTGTACAGACCTCTTTGATCACACCTGGATGGAAATCCTAATTAGGTGTGCCTGTGCCTGACAGGAGCCCTGAAACCCAGGTACACAGAGATCTCGGGGGGCCACAATGGAACTGGAACTAGGGATGCACTTGCACAGGCTGCTCTAGCAGGCTGCAGCTCTGAGTTTCCAAGCCATGCAATAGTTATCCCATCTAGTGCATGTCACTGTTTCTTTAAGAGAATCCATGTCAGCAACCCCAAATATTTCAGCCCCCTTTTCTATAAATAACAGAAGAATCGCTTGGAGACCATAGAGCCTCCTTTATATTTAACTAGTTGCCATAGCATCTCTCCTGCACAGCTGTGATAGCTGTGGCTTCCTAAAGGATTTCTAACCCTTGTCAACCGTGTTTCTCTCTTCCCTTAGAGAAAAGGAGCAAGCATAGAAAATTAAGCTTCAGACAGTTTTCTTGAAGCATAGCTAAGATTATCTGATGAAGTTCCGTGCCTTTTTAGAAAGAATCAAGTCAGAAAAAATACAAGTTTCTGAACACTAGAAAGGAAGAATTAAAGTACATGTTCAGGCAACCTTTACCCTGCCTGGCTTGTGCATCCCAGCTCCGGGAATCGCTCCCATACCGAAGGGTGGCTTTGAACTCTGCAGGGGGGTGGCTACACCTGCCCTGCAGCCAAATTCCTGACGCACCTCACCCCCAGAACACCAGATCTCTCACATTTGATAAGCCCTTTGCTCCTCTTTTGTAGTCTCTCTGCCTTCAGGTACTTGACACATCGGACCCTACACTCACCTGCCATTGAGCCTATGCACAGAGAGCTGCTGGCTCCCAATTTATGGGACCATTCAAGGCAGCGCTTAAATGAGGTGTGTAGGAGCTCTTGAAGCTACAGGAAGCCCTCTTTTGTTCAAATGAGGGGCCTGGCAAGGAATTTTTTCCTCCATTCACAGGTGGGAATGGCCCATCCAGCTCGGCCTTTGACATGAATCACAGCTTTGCTGAAGTGCTGTGAGTAATTCTTCTGGCTCATCACGCTTGCACAGGCAAGGCAGCTGCATGATTTGCACATGATTCCAGTGATATGGACAGGGAAGGGTGAGTGTCAAGGTTCCACAGATATGTCCTTTAATCCTTTATTTCCCATATCTTCACATGAAGACCTGAAGCTGACTTGAAGGACATGAAATATCAGGGGACAGTTTTAACTCTGCATTAGTGATGCTTTTTCTCAGTGTCTGTAAGATCTGTCAATGAATTTAGGAACATCCCTGACTGGGAGCTGTCTCCCACTCTAGAAGTACTAAAATGAGACAGAAAGCTGAGATGGGAGATGTTAAAGCATCAAGGGTTCATCCTTGTGACTGCAAGGATTAAAAGGAGGAACTCAGAACACCCATCAAACTAGATGAACACAGGAATTCGAATTAACAAGGTTCGAGGCTAAGAGATATTCTTTTTCTGCTGTTATCTTTTTAATGAAAATACCTAATCCCCAATACCTCTATGGCAAACCATTTCTCAGCATTACTGCCTGGAAAAGTGTGTTCAATCATTTGTCTCATAAAAGTATGCATCGGTTTTATATAAAAAAAAGTTTTTTATGTGTTTCATGATTAAAAAAGAGGATGAAATTCAAAAGAGGATTAACCTCATTTATGACAGTCCACTATTTTAGAGATCACCCTACTTTAGAAGAAGTTGCATTTAAATCATAGGAATTGTAGTTTTGGTTTCCTCTGCAGTATGTCAGTGAGCACTTTGGAAGTTCTGTGAGCTACAGAAGTAAGTGAAGTCAACTGCTCAGAAAAAATAAAAACAGCCTCATGTTCTGCTGTGTATCCATCACCTGGCCACTTGTTGTAAGCCTCTTTTTTTATCAAAGAGTCACTGTGAGCAGGGCAGTTTGCTCAGCTGAATGAGCTGCTGTGAGCAATGTGTGTTATAAATGAAGTTATAGGCAACGTGATGCAACCAGATATTTGCATACCACTGGGCTACAAATGTGCTCTATAAATACATAACAGCAAACAAACATGGTGTTTTCCCTGTGGTCAGGCTGCTTATTTACTATAGCAGGTGTCAGCCTCTTGAACAACTAAGATGCCAGGTAAATTTAGAAATGGCTTGTATTTATTTATTTATGTCTGTCAGGGATGCAGGTAGTGTTGAGAAGTTCCTACCATTAAAGGGCACTAACCAGCATTGTCATTTCCAAGCTAAGTCTGCCATGGGACAGTAATATCCCTCCTGAGCTGTGCTCCTGGCATTTCAGATTTTTATTGTGAGCATGTAACAAACAGGGGAAGCAAAACTAAGATTATCATGTGGAAATTGCTAAGGAATTAATAGAAATATGTTCTCAGGAAATATGTAAGTTTGAGGTTAGAGCAGAAGACCAGGAGCTAGGCCTCCAGGGCCTTGTTCTCTGCTCTGTTATTAATGCTGAGCATCCTCGGGTGAAACCCCTGCCAAGCCCCTCGGGTGAACTCCTGAGAGCACTGCCCTACATTTACATCCTTCTCTCCCCCTCCACTGAGGGTGCCTCTCAGTCAGAGACATGGAATGGATTAGTCCTGGGACAGTACCATGAGATCCACTGAAGAAAAGGACTAAACAAATTAAGCGTATGGATAGAAAAGAAATCTGTGCATGTCCACATGACTCTGCTTCTTTGCCCACTCCCTCTCCAATACAATAAAGAAGCAACACTCACAACAGACCCCAAAAACCATTCAAAGCAACTCTGAACACACTTCAGGGTTATCAGAACTCCCAATTTCTTTCCTATTTATTGTGTTTCAAAGGAGAATTCAATTTTAAAGCACTGCAGAGAGTTGGTCAGCGACTGAAGTTCTTCAAATGATTAAGTTTTAATATATCTTAATATCATAAAATATATCTTAATATTATAAAGGCTGATTATGGACTTCATTTTAAGGACACTTCTGCTATTATCAAAACAGAAAGTACAGCTGTTTTCCCAACTTCCACCATTGTAAGTGGAGGACAGTAAGAGCCTGCTTGACTGCTATGAATTTTTCATCTTAGATCCTGGGCTGTGCCTTGATGCCAAGCAAGACAAAACTTTTTTCAAAGCTGGATTGGTCCAGATTTTGTTCAGTCAAACTGGGGAAAAAAAAAAAAGGGAAGAAGGTGAAAAAAACTTGTCTTCCTCTTTGGTCCCCAGTTAAGATATGGAACTATTGTCCTGCAGAAATTATTCCCTGCCAGGTTGGATCTACACTGGGAAAAATTGAAACTTCTCTTTTCTGAATACATTTTCTAATATATCATTACATTATAGAAAGAGTTCCATAGGCTTAAGTAGGAGATAAATTGATTGTGCTAAGATTAATTCTTTCAGCTGGATTTTGTGGAAATTGATGAAGAGAATTGTTACAATTTCTTCTGCAATAAATATCTATTAATTCATAAGCATGAATTCCTCAAAACATTTCATCTAACACTTTCCAGCACCAACCATTTAAATCCAAAGAAAGATTAAGGCTTTTGTGAATTAAGTGGACAAAGAGAGCTTCAAGCATCAAAGGGTCCACAGTAACAACTTTCCAACCCGTTAGCTGGAGCACAAAACCTTCATAAAGAGTCAAAAGGGAATAAATGTGGGCTTCCTAACATCTCATGGTGGCATCCCTTCACAAACTGTGCCTGACATCTGTCCCTGTTCCTCCCGGTTTCCTCCTGTGCTATTTTGTTAAATCATGCACTGATTTCCAAGTTATGACCTACCTCTCATGGCACTGTGATCAACACCTGGATTGTCAGCTGTAACTTCAATGATATACAAATTAATTGCATTGTTTTGTGTGGGCAATGCAGGCACACCTAAACTGGGAAAGACCATCAGTGCAATTTCCACTAATGGCACGTTTGATCATAGATCACAAAGCCTACATGACAGTGTGAGTTTGGACTCCATTCATGCCCAGTGAGCTGAAGTTGAAAGCAGTCCACTGAGAGCAATAAAATTTGCAGACTTGCTTGGGGTTCTGTAGTCAGTGGCTTCATCTCTGTGGCTTCACTTGCAACCAAATTTTAATTTATCTCACAAAGCACAGTGATTTCCCAACTGCAGTGTAAATTCCATGTGGCAGCCTGAGAAGGCTTTACAGAGTAGCTTTCACTTTTAGATCTCTCTCAGATCATTCTTCACTCCCAAAACAGAGAAAAGAGGTCAATTATCTTCTTTCACTAGAGGCAAGACAGAGCCTGTGATTACACTAGGCATGCTCTGGTAGATGGTAAGAGTTAAAACAAAGCAGGTCTTCATTTCCTACCACAGCTCACTCGATTCCTGAAGTGATGGTGGTGTCTGGGGAAGGGGACTGCTGAGAACTCCACAGTGGCAGAGGCAGTGTTAGGAATGCAGGAGTCTGGGAACACAGGAGAAACATTGGATTTTTTACTACAAATGTGCAGTTTCCAGATGTGAATGCCATCCATATCTGAATAAGGTATATATTGACTGCATTTCTATTTCAAAATACTTATAAAGCTTTTTTTCCTTTTGTTTCAAAATGCCTCCAGACCCTCCTTCTGCCCATCTCTGTCTGTGCTGGGCTGGGTCAATATGCTCCTGTCCCCACAGCTCTGGGCTGTGGCAGTGGCTGAGATGGGGCTGGAACTGCCAGGAGCTCCAGGATCAGGAGCCAGCAGAGAAGTGTCTGGCAGTGACAGCACAGCATTCAGCTGGGTAACACTCCTATTCTCCTAATGCATTTCACACTCAGCAGATTGAATTGCTTTGGTCTTCTCATTTCTTTTTCTTCCAGCAAACAAAACTTCACCCCCCCCCCCCCTGCCTTTTCCTTGACAAAGAGTTTTGCCATATGCTCCAAATCAATTGCAACCTTTCTGATGCTTTGTTACCGCCCACTTCTTGGGCTGCATTCAAATAAAAAAAAAAAAAGAAAAAAGAAAAGCAGCTTAAGCATTTCTGTTTCTGCTCCAACCAAACTAAAATTGAAACATTCTGACATTCTGTTCATTAATCCAAGGGTTAATGTGTCTTATCACTCATTTCTTACTCTGAATTAACTAGAATGAACCAATTCCTTGCTGTAACTGACCTATCTGTCTGACACACTTTTGTCTTTCTGCATGGACAGTTGTCATGAATAGAAAAGAATTTGCTCATATTCATTCACCGATCAACATTATTTGTTGACTTAAGTTTTACTTCCCCAATTATCTTAATTTGATTTAATGCTGCACTTCATGCAGCTCTGTCCCTTCCTATGTGCTGCCACTACACACTGTGTGCTGTATGCACACGGACAGCCAGGCCAGTCAGCTGAAGAAGAAGAAGAAACAAAAGCTTTTTTGACAAAGCTCGTTTTTGAGCAGGAGCAGTTCCCATGTGAGCATCCCCTCGTGAGCATCACGGTGGCCCGAGAACAGGCAGAGGTGGGGCTGCCCTCTGCTCTCAGCAGCAGTGGGGTCTGAGATCTGTTCCAGCTTCTGCCTGAATCTGGCAAAGAGCTTTCAGACTGCAGTACTGTAGGTGTTACCTAGGGCATGAGGCATCCATAGCCCTTGCTAACACCTAGTGAGGACAGGTTTGTAGCAGTGGGGCAGGTATACATTCACATGTTATGAACCACCTGTTAATTGCACTGACAGAGGCACCTTGTTTGGGAAATGATTGAGTCACCCCCTTGGATATCTGCTGGCACAGCACATGCTGGTGAGGGATCATGCCTCTTTCCTTCCCCCAGATGATAAAAGTAAACCCACAGAAATCTGCAAGGTACTTCAGGATGTGATGTACTTAGAGGGAATAAGAAGGCAAATATTCAAAGCATGAAAATGTCATTGTTTGGGTTTGACTCAATATTTCTATTACCCCTCTTTGTTCCCTCCTGCTCCTCCTCCAACGGTACAGGCCACTGGGGAGGTCACTCTGGACCAGGGATGGGGAGAAGCGATGTCAATGCAGTCCCTCATGCTCCTTGTCCAGCCCTGCTGTACCACGAGTATTGCTTTGTATTCCCCAGCCAAAATGTGTTTTACAGGTACCTGGCTGCTACTTTTGACAGGTTTCACTGAAACCTTCCAGTTATTTGATATGTTTGGTTTTTTTCAGTCCCTTTTTTTCAGTGCAGTTGTTCTGCGAATGGAGAGTTGCATTTTCAATATCTATATTAATTTATCTGGTATTTGCTACAAATTTAATTTATTTCCATTAAACTACTTGAATCTGCTAGTGAGAATTTTCATGGAAAGCAAAAGAGAAGGTATGCAAGCCCAGAAGAAAGAATGAAAGATGAAATCACAGCTCTGCTTATACAGATGCAATTAAACCAGAATTAGAAAAATGAGGGGAAGAGATTAAAAAAAAAGGAATATAATCCTTTGGATCTTCTAGTTTATGTAAATCAGCTAATTAGTTCATATGCATTAGGTACATCTCCATTAGGAAGACTGTCAGTATAACTATCCTGGTACAATTACATTCATGGATAAAATCAATTTACATATTGAAATGAAAGGCTAAAGCATATTTTTCCTTTACTACTCCAGGTTTGCTTTTGCACTGTAAGAGCATATGCAGCCAAAGTAACCCTAGTTCAATTTACATCACATGATAGGAAGCTGTTTCTATCATCCTTTAAATCATAGTAGTTTGTTTAATAGCCCTAGTACTCGCCCTAGGTAAAATTGATTAAATAGTTTCCTTATGTTAGTCCTTGAAGACAGCATAGGAATATTATATGACTGCAAACAGAAGAAAACAGCTCTTCTGAGAAGAAGGAAAATGTAAGCCATTCACTGGAAAATATGAAAACAGATGAATATGGCAGACAAAACTCAGGAGGAGATGGGTATTTTCTCCACCTCTTCTCTTTGACTCAACATCCATCTTAATCCAGTTGTTCCCACGGAGCTAAAGCCAACTGAACAGATTATGATGATCTTTCTCTCTCTGTCTGGAGTGGCAGGAGTTAAGTTCTTGAAGTTGGTATAGTAGGAGTTAAGTTCTTGAAGTTGGTATAGTATCTTTGCTTCTGGAGACACAGGACTCATAGAAGTATTATCACTTCAAAGAGATTAGCAGCTCAAAAAAAGGATGAGCTGAAATGACATGAGGCTGTGAGGTGAATCAGCACTCATTTGAGTGAGCAAAGGCAGATGTTATTCAGGCTCATCTCAGATTATTCCATTTATAAGGGACAAAGCCCTGAGTAGCCAGGCTCTTCCTTTCAGTTCAGTGTTTGTTTCCAATGGCTGTTTCCATAAATTTGCAATTTACAGAAAGTAAAGCAGGTATTCAACCCAATTGCATAGCTTGAGGTTCAACCCATTCCAACAGCTCAGTCTCCTAAGGGCTTTGTTCCACAAATGTCTCTGTGTTCTTAATGTCACTACACCCTTAAGGCAATTTACACATTGTAATTACAGCTGCACTGCACAAGTGTAAAGTGGGAGCTACACCAGTACAGATTTACAGTTTTCTTGATTAAAATTTAGAAAGTTTGGTCTATCCTAGACAGGTTCTGAATACTTTAACCAGACATGCAATACATTGTTTTTTACCAGACAAATGCTTAGGCCCTAAATAAAGCTGCCTGACACCAAAATGAACTTTACTGCTTCTCAAGCCAAAATTCAATGTGCAGCACTTTTCAATTGATATCTTTATATTTGTCATAAAGTGTGGGGAAAGGTTGCTTGCCTTGACTTATACAAGAAGAGTAAAGGCTGCAAAGCTCCCTATTACTAAGAAGTTCTTGCTCATTGAACTGCCTTTTCCTCAATGCAATGCTTGTTTTCCTTGTGAGATTTTTTTGCTTCAGTGTAGATAAGGTTTTATCATTCATCTCGAGTGCCAAATGTCGGGGCAATCGCAATTAACCCTTTGCTGGCTGAAGGCAGCTGCAGGGTGTGTCCCTACAATTTCCAATTTTTCATAAGCATCAAGGCTGGAGAAGGAAATGGGTCTCTTTGCCTGTAAGCAATAACAAACATGGAAGAGGAATGCTGTTTATTTGGTGCAGCTGGAAAGAATGAAGATGATCATCTTCCTTTATCCCTTTCAGGAATTCAGACTGCTGTTAGGTAACAAGAAAACTATGCTAATAATTTTCCACGTAAGTAAGCAAGCATTTCACCACTGATGCTGCAATGGGCTTCTCTACTGCTGCCAAGTTGCACAGGTAAGGAATAAAGCTTGCACAGTGGTTCCAGATCCACAGAGCAACTTTTTGCCTAACTACACCGTAGTGATTAAAGCATTTGAAGACACTTAGCAGAGGATTCTTCAATTATGGCGATTTTTTTGTTTAACAGAAATACCTTATATGTTTTAGCTTTAATCAAGATGCATTTCTAGGCAATATTCCTTCTCTTGCTTGGACTACATTCCTTTTTACACCATTAGATGCAAACCTTGTCCCCTTCAGGATGTGATTCCCAGAAGTAATGTTTTCAGGTTCTTTGCTCAACTCTCTAGTTGCACTGGACTTGGGGCCTGGGGCTGGGAGTTGCTCCCAGTGTCAGGGCAGCTGGACACTGGAAGCAGCACTGTGCTTTGAGGGTTCAGCCCTTGCTCCCTTGCAGTGCTGAGGGCATCTCTAGACAGGCAGGTGCAGGGGGGCCCAGGGCTGCTCACCTGCTCCCCAGGCTGCCAGGACACAGCTCTGGCACAGAGGGGACAGCCTTAGTGTGGCACTCACCTGAGAGCTCAGAGGCTCTGCTCTCAGCCAGGCTTGTGTGCTCAGGGGCAGGACCGTGCTAACAGGACTGCTCCGTTTCTGGTTTAGGTCTGGCAGCCAGGAGGGGCCATGGGGACAGCAGATGTGTGGATGTCTCACTGGAATGAAGCTGTGCTTCAGTTCCATGGCTAATACTAAAGGATTCAGTTGCAGAGGGACCAGGGAAGACTAAGAGAGATCTTTGGGTTTGGGCAGACAGTGATTTTACTCCTATTCATAATACAAACACCCTGAGTATAGAAAAGCAATGTGGTGTGGGGCAATGTAGTCAGTAGACCAACCCAAGAGTGAGTCACGTGGGCACCACTGTCAGGAGGCTGAGGCAAGGAAGGGAGAGTCTAACACTGAGTTATGGGAGTGCCAGCAGAATTTCCAAAGGGATTTCAATGGAGATTCTGAGGAAAAGGATCATTGTAGGCAGGAAAAAGTGCTAATTGTGAAATGATTTTTGTCACTGCAGAAGATAAAGCAGCAATCAAGTTTCATGTACCCAAGGTATCCCTTATAGGTTGTGAAGGGCTAAGGAAGTAAGAGAAAAACCACAAGGGCAAAAGTTGATGGACTCTGTTATTTTATTTAACACACAAAAAAAGCCTCATTTGTGGATAACAATCTTGGTTCAGAACTTCTGTAGCTCCAAACAATGTTGCCCCAAAAACTCCACGTGCATCTGCTCCACACCCCACCATGGACCACAGAGCTTTCTACCAAACTCCACAACAAACTTCTAGGGAAGACCACAACACAAACTGTGCCATAGGGAGACATCAGGGTGTCAAAGAGTGTTCCTAGTGCCCTGCATCATTGTCCTATAAAGGATATATTAGATAAACAATACACAGAAGATTTTGGAGTGTGGCCCTACAGTACAGGAGAAGATGAGGTAGATAGATAGGTAGATAGGTAGGTAGATAGATAGATAGATAGATAGATAGATAGATAGATAGATAGATAGATAGATAGATAGATAGATAGATAGATAGATAGATAGATAGATAGATAGATAAATAGATACTTAGTTCTTGGCAGGTTGATCAAAGGGAATGTTTTTTCCATACTCCATGTGTGGTAATTAATAGATCTTAGTCAGATGCTGGCAGTATTTGGCTTTTCCAGTGCCAGTACCACTGGGAGGGCATGCCAGTGACCATCTGGCCAAACTGGGGTGTGCCAGTAGAAGCAGAGACACTTCCCACAGCCAAGTATAGGAACAGGGGAAATTCTGAAATGAGAAAACAGAGCTGTTATGCACCTCTCTGACATATGGGGAGAACTAGGGGCAAATGCAATATTTTCCATCATCTTCTGCAGACTTTTGAAGCTTTTGAAACAGGATCCACCTTATTCGATGCCTATGGCTGTTTGGCCAAAAGGGACACTATTGCTGGTGCTGCTGTCACACAACTCTGTATCATGGTACATAGAACAAGACATGTTTTTCCCTCAGGACCTTTGCCTGACAGACAGTCTCACTATCACAGGAATAGCCTACATCTTTTCTTTATCTCTCCTGAGTCAGCATGGCCAGCCAGTCACTCAGCACTGACCCCACCTTCAGCTAGGTGTTGTTTCAGTGGCACCATCTGCCCAGGCTGTGCTGCCACAGTGAGGGCACTTCAGCAATGAACTCCTCTGCCTGGGTTGCTCCTGCCCTGATCCCTTCCATCTCACCAGCCCCTCCACAACCATCCTTGGGAACCACATCACTGAGGTGAACTTCTGTAAAAAGAGCTCTCTGCTGGAAGGGAGGGATGCACCCATTGGCAGCTCATCTCCATTCAGTGCTCTAGCTCATGGCATGGCCCCATAAATAGTTGTATCAGAGAGAGGGACCAGTGTGAGGAGATGTGGGGATGGTGATCCCCAAACTATGACAGGGCAGGGCCATTTTTACCTGGTACTGGTAAAGATGGTTCAGCACTCAGTTACCAGAGTGCTTATCCTGCTCTATAAGGGTCTCTGTGTTCCTTTCTTCCAGCTACAAGAGGAAGAGGCAGAACAAAATTGCTAATATTCATCTTGTCAGTAGAAAATTTGTGAGAAAGAGGGAAAGACTTATCAAGGTTCTTTTACATACTGTGAATTACTTGTTTTTGAATGACTATAAATAAATAGCCTAAAATCCCACTATCGGGTTGAGAATAATCTTGCATTTTCTTACAGGAGGAATGACTTTGCACACAGTTTAATGTGGAGGGTTTGGAGGGTTCTATTACACACAGGCTGAAGTAGAATGCAAGAAAAAATAACTAATCTTAGCTGGGTGTGAGAGTGGGAAGGGAATAGCAAGCTCTAAACAAAAAGATGTATCATTTGGACAAATACTGCAATGCTGCAGAGATTTAGTTAAACACTGCAATTCTGCATAAGGACATTCTGACATTGCCTTATATTTTGTTTTCTCTGGATGTATGCCACAGAAGACAGATATGAACTAAAATTACTTTTGTCAGGACTGGAGGTTAGAATGATACAAGACACAACATCATCATAACTTCAGTTTAAACCCACAAAATCTTTGAAAGTTACATGCTTTAATTCTCATGTATATCAGGAATCTGTATCTTCATGTGAGATCTGATTAGTTCTTGATATGGTTAAAACATAGCTTGATCTTACATGAAATACTTTTATGTAATACATATGTATCTTGTACAGCTATTCTAAAATCTACATCTAATTTAAGTAAATTTGCAATCTTATTTGTGCTATAATCATGTTTAGTGCAGTGTGTGTGAAGTGACTTACAAGTCTGTCAGCTGAAAAATTAAAAAATAGCCCTACAGTATGGTAGATTTGTTGGTCTAATTCACAGGGAGAATGAGCAAAACAAGGAAAGACAAAGTCCCAGCATGCTATTCCATGGTCAATTAACATGTAATATTGTTTTGCTTGGGTGATGGCTGCTGACAACTGTGTGGTCGCTACAGCTGGGTGGTCTTTTTTCAGCTTATATAAATAAACACTGCAAATTCTGATATGGTTGGACCAGAGTGAGTATAAATGCCAGCCTCACAAGAGAAAATACAGGACGCTTGCATTGCTGGCAGGCACTTCTTGGGCTGGGCTTTCCTGTTATGGTAATTTCACTTTCAGGGTACATAGTCATGGACCTAAAACCACTGTTCAGAGCCTCAGAACGTGAGACACTGAACTAATCTTACTCTCTTTGCTGGCTCAAGGATTTTCAAAATATTTTGAAGGAGTAGCTTAGCAGGTAAGATCTGCTCTCCTGCAACTAATCTGCCCAAAATTGTATCCTGAACTCATGATTTACCCATATCAAATGTGCACTGCCAGGTGATCCTGCAGAGCCCAGAAACTGGTATGGATGGACAGGCAACTGCAGTTCCCTTATTCCTGCTCAACTACAACATGGATATTGCAGCTTTCCCCCCTTTCAGCCCAGCCTCCATTTGAATTAATGAAGGAGCAGTTTGGAGAGTGGAGTGGGAGCTGGGTAAACAAGCTCAAGGGTGAAATGTGGCTCACTGACTAAGAAAGGCATACTCAGAGGAAGAAAAAAAGAAGTCAAGGCAGACTTTAAAAGGTTATCTCTGTTAGGTAGGGATGGGGATGGACACCTATCTTAAACACTTTATAATATCTGAAGATAAAAAACCTTGGAGATGAGGACTGTCAGGACTAGTGGGTGAAGTTAAGATTCAGATTCCTGTTTGTTGGCTGATCAGATTTCAAAGTAGCTTAATGCTCAGGAAAATAGTTCTGCTATTTTGGCAGACTCTTGGCACAAAAATGAAAGTTATTTCCTTAATATGAAGACAGCAAGAGGAAAATTGCTTGAGACACTGGAAGTTTGGCTTCACTTCTTGTTTTGGGGGTATTTGTAACATTAAGCACTTCACTGTCTGGGGTCCCTCAATAATCAGTGGAGATAAAGACTTCTGCTCTCCATCACTCTGAAGGAGCTTATCTTTCCCTAGTGACCACAAAGAAAGCCCAAGAAGAACTAACCGACTTCAGCTGTAGTTTACATTACAAAGAGTTTCACAGCTATTCTGGTTTAAAGTGTCATGTCCTTCCTCTCCTCACAGACTCCTCCCCAGAGATGCCTCCTCTCATTTGCACCCTGTCCAGTGGCATGCTATCCCTCAGCAGTGCAGCTGTGCTGTAAACAGCCTTGCGCAACCACTCCACTCAGAAAATAACAAAAACGAAATTGTTTTTCAGATGGAGTCTCCCAATCTGGTTCACACAGTGACCACACAAGCAGCTTTATCAGCACAGCTGGTGCACCCTTTTCAGGGGCAGAATAAAGTGGCAGAGAGAAGGAACAGCACTGGCTTAGCATAGTCATAACATACCAGAGCACCTCAATCTGCCTCTGTGCTTCTAAAAACACATTGGTATTCCTAGGGCTGGGATAGGTCCTAGGTAGGTCCAAGGCCTAACTCTTTACAGAGTAAAGCTTGAGCATGCACCATCCCTTCCTATGTGTTCATGGGAAAGAGACCCAGAAGCGTGGGTGAGAGCACAGATGAGATGTGCTCCTGTGCAATGGTGAGGGAGAAAGATCCCCTGGCATCTGTTGTTGAATCTACAGGTATCTACTGTGAGCCAAGCCAAGTCCCTAAAAATGCAGTTCAGCAATTCCAGTCCTTATACTGATGTGACATCTTTGGTAGGCATTTGCTTGAGAAATTCCTTTTCCCATATCAAACTGGAACAGTAACTCTATTCCAGCTTTCCAACAGGGCAGAGGTCACCAGATCACTGAGGTTCAGGCAAACTCAGAAAATTTAGAAGAAGACTGTAATTCCTTTGATGCCAAATTTGTTGATAAGAGAATTCAGTGTAGTGTGAGCCAAATTCTTTTGGCTGCCTATTAAAGGCAGCCTCATGACAGATCCTCCTTGTGATGTGGCTCTACTCTGTAACTGCTGATTGTCAGCCTTGGGAAAAAAAAAAAAAAAAAAAAAGGATGCTCCACACCAGTAAAGAAAGTGCCATTGATTTTGTTGAGAACTGCTATTACAATTATTAAAAGGTCCCTTCAGGCTTGCACACTGACACACGAGGCAGTGAAAATCAAAATCACACTCTCAACTGCAAACAAGCCGTGTGCTGGAAAGGGACAAAAGAGTAGTGGGAGTCAACTAAAACAACTATGCAGTCATATTCTGAGATGCTGCCAGAAGCAAAGTTTGCAGGGGCTTTCTGGAAAAGAAAGGGAGTGACAGCCAGTGTCTGATGGTGGGGCCCAAAGTGCATCAGAACAAGAGCACCAGATTTTTTAACGCCCTCAATGGAAAGAAATACAAGGAGTGTTCAGAGACAAAGTTTTAAACAAGAACA
>VZRX01003490.1:266275-305456 GCA_013398075.1 Notiomystis cincta
GGCAAGTCCCTTGCCTTCAAAGTGTCTGCAATTCAACAGCCAGCAAATATGAGTCCTGTGATGGGAGGAAACCTGGCAACAGATCTTCAGAAAGGATGTGGTAACATGCACTTTCTCTGCTGCTTAAGTCAGTCACAGGATATACAGGTATACAGAAGGTACCAGTCCTCATCTCATGGC
The DNA here is from genome assembly GCA_013398075.1 of Notiomystis cincta. Lineage (NCBI taxonomy): Eukaryota > Metazoa > Chordata > Aves > Passeriformes > Notiomystidae > Notiomystis > Notiomystis cincta. The sequence goes on from VZRX01003490.1 coordinate 266,456, forward strand.
AGGTTATGAAGATGTTGGTAAAATGCAAGGGGAGAGCAAGGGGAAAGGGTGAGTGGTCTGCAGTTACATTTGGGGGTCACTTAACCATAACCCTGCCCACCACCCCAGACTGAGCTTATAAAGAGAGCACACAGGTGCATCCTGCTACAGCTGAACAACAGCTCTCCATCAGTGAACATGAAAGAAACCCCTCCAAGTGGCCTCTATTCAATAGCTGTATTTCTGTTGTCTCAGGATGAATGGTGAGGTATCACAAAGGCACCAGGCACAACTTGCACTACAAAAAAAATTGACAAGGAGTCATTGGTTTAGACTCAGAAGAAGACATTCCCAAATTTTTGGAATCCTTGATGCAGCAACACCAATTGTCCCAGTGCAGTATTTGTCCAATTTTTGTTTTGTTTTGTTTATGAATGAATGGGAAGCAAAAGGCAGATCGAGTCACAGAAGCAACAACATTTAAAGAATCATCACTGATGGCTTCTTTTTATTTAGTTGTAAAACACACTCAGGGAGACAGGCCACTTCCACACTGCTCTGCAGTTTCTACAGATATGCATCACCCCTGGAAGTGACCACTTGAGTGAGAGGACTGAAAGGGTTATTGCATCCCTGCTGATTGATCTTGGGGTTTTGGTTTGGTTTGGGGTTTTTTTGTTTTTTTTTTTAAACAGAACTTCTACTTGTGATGCCTAGATGTCATTTTAATCTTATTTAGTCTTAACTAAAATATTGGATCTTTTGTCTAAGTTTCTTATACCGTTTTATCATATGTACCTGTAATCTGGACATGACATTCAATGTGAGTTTTTATTTCCTTAGGCTGGTTAAATCTGTCTCTTACAGCCTCTCACAAGTATTTTCACTTATACAGCTGAAGATCTTTACTAGCCTGTTATCTCACACCTTGATGACTAGCATTTCCCCTTTTCCTTCCTTCTTTAATAGCAATTTTTATTGAGTCCTGCTTAATTCTACACATGGCTTCATCCTTATTTAATCCTATAAGGGTTTCCTGCCTTCAAACAGCACAATGCCTCATATGGAATATATCTTAGGGTGAAAGTACTCAGATGATCCATCTGTCACTACCACTCCAGCCCTGAGATGAGCTTTGCATTATAGGTGAGCACCCATCCTATGCCTGGCTGGGGGGCTTGCTGTCAGTGGTAGAGTGCAGATTCAGTGCTGGGGGAGAGACTGTTGCCAAGAGGTGACAAAGTAGTATAAAAATAACAGGGGAGAGTTTAGAAGGATAATGCATGAGATCTGATGCTTTTGCTTGTTTCAAGACAAAAAAGCTCACTGTGAGCTCAAGTTCTCATAGGTTTATGCAAGGAATACTGGGTGTACTGTCCTGTACAGCTCCCTTTGCCCTGTTACAGCACAAGGTCCACACAAAGCATTAGCAGAGTTCCTGAAGTTGTGTAAGTATGTTGATAAGCAATTTGCATAGACAACTCATACAGTAGTCAAATAACAAATGTTCAATCTGGAAAGAACCCCAGAGTATGAACACGAGAAATTGCTTCTGCATCTTGAAAATAGAATATTTGGCTTTAGTACTGCTTTCTACATCTGTATGCTCAACCTTGTGAGCTCATGTCTTACCTTTTTTTTATTAAATGGTGTACAGTAGTGTAGAAGAGAGAATCAGCTGTTCCTTTGATTGAGGGAAAAAGTGCAAAGCTGGAGAGACTGTCCATGTGCAATGCACAGGAGGCTGTCAGCTGAAACACCAGGGCACAAGTACAGGGTGGGATTTGTGCTCACACTCATGAGAAATGGTGCTGTTACCTAGTTGTGCACAAATCCTTAAAGGTTTGATATGTTAAATGCTAAGAAATAATGTGAAGTATGTGGGGGAGAAGGAAGAAGAAGAAGAAGAAGAAGAAGGAAGACGTGATATTTTGTATAAATCAAGGGTCAAGGAAAAAAAGTATTGCAAAAAATGAGAACTTTAAAGCTACAGTACATTTAGTATCAAGGCAACCATCAGTGAGGATCTTGCAAGTGAACTGATAGGTCTTGTTTATAGCATGAAGTTAATTACAGAAGGGAGCATCTGCCCTAAAACTGATGAAACTGTGCTGTTGGCAAATGTACCCACATGCAATTATCTACCCTTGAACAGCTTTCTTTAGGGCAGAGCATCCCCAGATTAGGTGCATGGCAGTGGTGTCACTAAAACTTTGATGGCCCAATTGAAACCAAAGCACAGATCTTGCTGCCATGTGGGAACTTGCAGGTTCAAGGGTCTGTGTAATCTGAGCTGAGCAGCATCCAGGAGGGGAGGAAACTGGGCTCTGCTCTAGCATTGCACTGCCAGCCAGCTAGGGACAAAGTTCTAAGCATCTGCTCTTGTGTAAGACGTCTGGGTTTTGGCAGCTTTAGATGCAAAAAATGTTTGTAGCTCGTTTCTGGGCCAAGAGATAAGATGAACAAGAAAAAAATGGAATTAACCTTTTATTAGAGAGCTGAATCATTATTAGTCCGTGAGGCTGCTAAAGGGGCTGTTCTGGACTCAGAGTCTGACTATTAATATAAGGTGGAGCACCCAGCATCATAACACCAGGCACACCAGCTATGCAGGATGAACTGCAGCATGACTTAGTGTGTATGTCAGGCTCTCAAGGGAGGTGCTTGGGAGCAGCTCTTTCCATGACAGAAATGAATGACAACGTTTTGAGAGCACATTTTTTCGTGGGAAGACATGGGAGCTGAGGCTGCTCAGTGAGGACTGAATTTGGGTCTGGCCAACAGGAGGAAGTGTGGAGTTGGGAAACGTGGGCCTTGCAAGCAGGGTGATGTTCAGGCACCACTGAGGCACTGAGGTGAGCTGGGTGCTGCAAGGATTCTGTCTGTGGCACTGCTCCACAGAAGTGCAGCAAATGGGTCTGGCCTGGGATGTCACACAGACCTGCCCTGTCATTAGAGACTGTCCTAATCCATCACTGTGCTTTGCCAAGTGCTAGCTGAGAGTGACACTGGACATTCAAACCCCCTGGGAATATTCCATATGCAGTTCACCATTTACTCCAAGTCTGGAAGATGAACTCAAACACAGGCGAAACTCACCCAGACACGGGAAGGAGTTTGGTCCCATTTCACATTGAGAACAGATAATTCTCTTTACTTTCAGGTGCTCAGGCTGTTTCCAGAGAGATGATGTCTCACTTTTGCACTAGCACTGTCAGCTGAGGGAACACCTGTGTGCTGCCACTAGGCTGGTAACAGCTGGAAAACCTGTGGCTGCAAATATGCAACAAACAGCATATGAATAACAACAATTAATTGACTATTTTACACTGTGCCTGTGTATGCATGTGTTTGTGTGGGTGGTGAATGCAGACAAGATGTTCCTACAGATTCTTGTAGAACGGAAATTTGAAAGTGGAATTGAAGGTGGTGAAATTTACTGTGTGCTGCATAACAGTAATAGAAATGCTGTGCAGCCAGATGGTTTTTCCATAAGTCTTTGCTACAGACTGGTATTGGCCTCACTATATGAGTAAAATTGTGCTTGCTGGTAAATGTCCATACCAAACTGATGACACACTAAGGAACAGTGGTTTTAATCAATAAGTGTTTGTCTGTCCATCATATTGATTTTATTCTCCCCAGCATATTTACTTTCATTCTGGAAAGGTCTTAAGATGAATGAGCTCCAGCATCAAAGGAAGATGTCAGAAGAATCTTTAGAGGTTAGCATCTTTTATGTGGATTTGGAGGTTTTAGATACTTGTTAAATTTAGGAGTTAAATGAGAACAGCTTTGAGTGATGATGCAATGCAATGTTGGGATTGCAAGAAAAGATCCCAGCAGAAGGCCAGCACACAGATGTGTCAGATGAGACTGCATTCCACACACCAGAAGTCACGATCTCCTTATGGAGCCATCAGCAGCAGTGATTTGGACTTCCTTATATTTGAAAGCATTCAGACACACTGGAAGAAATTCCAGTCACTGCAAGCAAATTCAGGCTACCGTTAAAAAGCCACAAGGTGTCTTGTAAAACATCCTTACTTCTCTAGAAAGCAATTGTTCTTCACCTGGAAGCATTACCCTCCAGACAACAGCACGCTAAGAACAAAATACATAATTTGGTCCATTTCAGTATGTATTTACTTTCCTTATTTGTTCTAAAGGGATAAGGGAATTATTTTTGGTTTTTTTTAACAGTTATCCATACTTTTCTATCTTCTTCTCTTTTTGGGAATACACATAGGGAAGAAAACCCATGAAAGACTCTCAAGCCCCAACACAGGAGTCACAGAACCACAGACTAATTCAGGCTGGAAGGCATCCCTGAGGCCACCTGACAGACTGCTTGCTTACAGCAGGGCTAGCTTCAAAGCTAGATGGGGCTGCTCAAGGCCCTGACCAGCTGAATTCTGAAAACATCCAGGACTGGAACTCCACAGCCTCTCTGCCCTGTTCCAGTGAAGTCACTTTCAGGACATTTTCTTTTCTTATGTTTGGTTAGAGCTTGCTGTACTGCAAACTGCAAATGTTGTCATTTGTACCTTCCTGGTAAGTGTCTGAGAAGAATCTGGCTCTGTTCTCTCTGTAGCCTCCCTATCTGTGGAAGATGGCAACAGCCTTTCCTATTCTTCTCTTTCTTAGGCTGAATAAACCTTGTTGTCTCAGTGTCTTCTCCCATGCCCTGTGACTCGTGGTCCTCTGCCAGATGCCCTCCTGTAATGTGGACACAGTTCTTCCAGTGCAGCCTCACTAGTACCAAATCTGCTCCTAGCAAGGTTCTTGCTAAGAAATACACTCCTTCTGGCCTTTCTTGGAGGTGGGTGTGATATTTGCCTTTCTTCTTGACCTTGGGGACCTCATCAAATTGCCATCATTTTTCGAATGTGACAGAGCAGGGCCTTGCCATGCTCAATGACACCAGCCAGCTTCCTCCTAACTCTTGGGTCTGTGCCACCACATCCCAAGGACTCACACACGTCCCCATGCTGACGCCAAAGCATTCATTTACACAGTCTCTGACTTAATCTCCCCTTCACATTAGCAATATTTGTCTCCTTCAATCTCCGCCACAAGGCACGCAGCTCTGTGACAGCAAAGACTGAGGAAAAGAAAAAAAAAGATCTTCAGCCTTTTCCATATTCCCCATTACCAGGTCTCCTGCCCTATCAGGAATTGTTCTGAGCTGGCAATACTTTCTCCAGGGGAAGTTTGCAGATTTTTACTTTTGAAAATCTGGACTGTTTCTGTCATAATTTTCATTAAAAAGTTTTGTGAGAGAAAAGAAAACAGGAGGCTGTGGATGTGCATGCTTGCAGAAAAGGAGAGTTATGGACACAAACAGATCACCTTTTGCTAGGCTATAACCAGACAGATTATTCCTAACACAATGGCAAATATTTCCCATTTTTTGAATTCAATTCATAAAAAAAAAATCATTATGGAAAAAGAACCCTGCAAACCCAACAACTCTTAATTTATTCCCCAGACTGTAGCTCAACGCGAAAAGAAAACACAGATGTTTCATAACACAGCTGTAGAGTGAGCTTTTCCAGGTTTGTGAACTTGGCACCCTCCTGCCTTTTTGGGACCCAAATTAATGGCTCAGGGCAGACAGCCCTGCTCTGGATGCAGCCCTGAATGTGCTGCCTGAACAGGGATCAGGAAGCAAGCTCAAGCTCCATCAGCACAAGCTCTTAGGATTCAGTGAAAATGGAACCTGAGATAATTTGTGTAGTGGTTTCCATGTTTATGTTGTCCCACAAAATCAAAGGTCATTTGCGTAGTACTTAAGTAATAGACGCTGATTTCACAGCCCTGTGCAGGCTACCTACATTAGAAATATTTCACAGGGAATCTGTGGGGTTTGTCACCACTTTGAGCCATGTGTAGAACCTACATGCTACCGAAGGGGCGTAGCTTCTGCTCCATCCTGTGTGCTTTAGCCGCAGTTGTAACTCAGTTGCCCGAGGGCTGCAGTGACTGTTGTTGATGTAGCTCTAAATTACCACTTGCTTCGGGTGAAGCGAGGGCAGGAAGGCTGCTATTGTCCAAAGGGGTGTTCCTGAGGCAAACCCCTGATCGTTCCCAGAACAGTGATGATAACAGTGCTGTTAACATATAATCCTTGCTGGAGGCAAGGTAGGAACAACTCTTTGCAGTGTAGCTGCCCAAGGTAGGGCTGCTTCCTACTCCCATTCAGCGAGGACACTGAGAATCTCCCTGCTTTACGAGCCACTACTTTCCAAATCTCTGCCATCCTTCACTACATCATGTAACCTCCTTCATTTCCTTTTTCCTGCAGCCAGTTCCTCCTGGATGCAAAGCCTGCAGTTCCCCCTTCCCACCTCTCCCTATGAGTGTCTCAAAAACCTGACTTCAAATTCACCTGCATTTAAATACAATTTTTCATAGCTAAAAAGACCAGAATTCTATCAGGGGGAAAAATCTGATTTGATGCTGGAGGGACAAATTATCATTGTTGGAGTGAATTCTCTGCAGTCTGATCCTGCAAATTAATCAGGACTATCAGTTTTCAATGAGAGAGAAAGATCACCAGTGGTTCATGGGTTCAGCTATTCTACATTACAGAACCAAAGGACTAAAGGATTACTTGCTGGACTATAGAAAAAAGACTTCCTCTGTGAAGAATTGAGATTAATGCTTTGTAGAAAGGGAAAAATGCTGGGTACCAGGCAGAACCCTGTCCTGTAGTCACTACAGTTTATGCAAGGAAGCACAGCAATGCACTAAGATTTCTCCCTTTGGGACCCTGGAAATGGATCAATCTTATCTTTTTGATGTGCTTTATCCAGATTTGTTTGGCACACCAGCAAGTGGACACTTACTGATTCCTTCTGAGCTTAGAGTTCCATCCTAATAGAGTCAGATTTTTCACAAGGGATTACTTAGCCTCAGTGGCACAGAAGCACACAGGAAACCAACATGATATTTTTAAGAATTAGACATTGCTTTTCTGCTAATGGAGTGCACAATCAAAACATGCTTGACTTGCTTCTAGAAAACAGATGAAGAAAAAAAAATTGGATTAAGCAGAGAAGAATGGGAATGGGACTTGCTGGTAGCAAATAGAGGGCATTTTTCACCTCCTGAAATACCTAGCATGCTATTTGAAGTATTTGTAATCATGAGCACCATGTCAGTGCTTGAGAAATAGAAGAAAGGAATCGTGCTGTCTGCTGTCTCTCACTGGATAATTAAGCTCCATTACTACTCAAGATGGTGGGTTGAAATCAACTGTGCTTGTTGCAGGTGGAAGGAACAGGGCAGAGCAAAGAGGTCAGAGATGTGTGAAGGCAAGAAGCTAACCACTATGAAAACATGAGAAACAAGAGTCCAGTAAAAAGAAGTGCTTCAGCTCACTGCCTCCTCTTTTCTCTATGTCAAGAGACACAACATGAGAAACAAGGATGTTCTCACCACCCTCAGGTCTACTGAACATTCTCTAGCAACAATGGTGCTCCAGAGCTTTTTATTTCCTAGCAAGATCTTGTTATTGTCCCCAAGGACATAGGCAATTATGATAGCTTTCATTTCACTGATGGAGTAACAGTGGCCAGAGATATAAATGTATTCAGACATTTTCTTTCTAGGATTTTTCAAAGCATTAAGTCATTTGACATTTGCTTGATAGAAGTTAGATATAAAATTACTCTGAAATATTCACTAACTACTTACTTACCTTTTTTAGGCATATATATATCTTTAAAAGTGAGATGCAAGTGGCTCATTTCTGAAAGTGATAAAGAAGCTTAAAGCTATGCCTTATGGTAGGTCTCCAAGGAGAAAAGTCATAGGCTTTAAGCACCCTCAGGCATCAGGTCTTTTCAAGCCCTCTGTGGGTCCCAGCTCTCCACCTGCCTCTTAGGTCAAGCCTGTTGCTCAGCAAGAAACCTGAACTTTACTGTTCATAGATGAAAAGTAAAAGAGAAATCTGGCTGGTATAACATGTACATAACATCCTCAGCTCAGGGCCCCTGTTTTCTCTAGAGAATGGCTATGCCACCCCTGACATGGAGTGTGCTTTCTTCTCAAAACCCTTTAAGTCTTTTTAAGTTCAGCAAATGTCAGTACAAGGCCCAGTGTATAAATAGGAGATGCTACACATGGGAAGGCTGATTCATTTTGTCTGACTAACTCTGTGGACCAAGGCTTTTCACAAGGACTCACTTGGCTTGCCCTCATGTCTTCAGTTTCCTGGGTCTGCTTCATAACAACAAATTCAGGGTCTACAAAATAACTCTGGTGCATTCAATATACTAATCTTGTTGAAAGTACAGACATCCACTTCTTCAATGGAACAATAATAATAATAGCTTGTCTTCCTTAGAGACTGGAGTGGTGTGAATAAAAGAGCTCTGCTAGACAGCAAAGTATGCCAAATGGACATATTTTACTAGATGAGAAAAACAGCTTGTCACTTCTAATTGTTCAAATTATGTGTGATTCAGTTCTTCCTGCAGTTATTTTTAAATTGTTGTTAAGAGGGTATAATGTGCAGCTAAGAATAAAAAGGGTGTGAAATTGTTAGCTCCCCTGGTAGGTAGGTGGTGATAATGAAGATTTTATAAAGTTCTTGTTAACAGACAAATCCCTGTAGTGCTCAGGAAGACTCTTACAGCATTACCAGTCTCTCACTAAAATAATGGTTCTTAAAGAACACACAGGGGTTTTGATCTGCTGTTTTCCTTTTTTTCTTAATTAAAGAAATGAGCTGAAATCAGAGTGATGGGTCAGAACTCCAGGACACCAAGTGTTATGCTGGTGTCCCAAAATGTCATCCAAAACTGCTGATTGGGACCCCAGGGCATGGTCTGCACCTGGCTCACCAGTCACATCCTGTGCTCAGCACTGTGCCAGCCTCTGTCCATTAGGAGAGCTGCAGCAGACACTCCTCAGCATGGCAAACCTCCTGACAGAGATTGTTTTCACAGTGTGGGTCACAAGCCAGCCATCTGGAACTACTGCCTTACACCCTTTCTGGCCTGTTGGGTACTCCTGCCCTACTGTGGGTACATGAAAGGCCTGCTGTGGTAGCTCCATTTCTCTGGAAATGTTAACAGGGGTGCAGGTAGATGTTGGCTTGGATGTGGGCCATGGAGCTGTGGCATGAAAGAGCTCAGCAGGAGCCAGCTGCACCCACACCCATCCAGCCTCTCAAAGGCTACAGCCATTGCTGCTTGCAGGGCTGTGGTGGCTACAAATGGGGGCTTTCTGTTCTCCAGGGAGAAGGACTAGGAGCTCACCTTTTAGTCTTTCTGGGACACATAAATCACCGTATGGAGCAGAGATTGAAACCTGGGATACAGAGCGGCTGGAGAGAGGGAATGGCAGTCTGGAGTGCAATTAATGGGAACCTGAAGTCCCACACAGGCTGCCCCAGTGCCCCTGGAATGTGACTAATTCATAGTGTGGGCAGGGAGGAAAAGCTGTCCCTGCTTTGGGGAACAGCACATCCTCACACATGCAAGGATTCACATGGCTTTCTGCCTGCATCGCTGGCTCGGAGGCATTTACAGGCTGGGTGTATCAGACTCATAAATGTGCCCTACTCTGACTAAAGGGCTTTTTTCTTGCAAAGTCCCTGCATGGCCTTACCCTGCTGACCTTTGTTCCTGTTCAATTAACCAACTTGGTAGATAACCAAAGACCCTTCAGCCTATATAATAGATCACTTTTGTAGCAGCTATCTTGCAAATCTTGTTATTGGCATTTTAAGTGCCAGCTTCCTGTAGGCACCTCCTGTGGACCTTGGAGGTGATGACTTCCCTGGCATTATAATTTCTTTCCTGACTGTGGGCATTGGCACTACAGAGCTCACTTTGCAGGGTGACCCCCACATTTGTATTTGTAGGATCTCGTTCTCTGAGGGATCTTATCAGCTTTAGAGGTTTGTGATGTCAATCTCTGTCCAAGGCAGCCATACTAAGTTCACTTTATAGTTAATGGAAATAGATACTTTTATAGTCAGAATTATCTGCTGTCTTTTCATCAACAACTCTGAAATTAATCATGCCCTGGCCATATCTTTTTTCTCTCCATTAGCTATCACAGGCACTTAGTATCTTGTTCAGATGTGTCTGCACTGGGTGAATCTCACCTCCCTCTGCCAGGTACCTGTAACATCATCTGACTGTAATTAAGCTTTCACTGTAACTAAAAATCTCATCAGCTGGGTCTAATTTGAGGTTAATGAGGGTTTTTCTTCCCATGAACAACTTGTCTGGGTATTAGAACTGATCTGACCTACAAAGCAGAATGAAAAGGGTTCCTAAGGCATGGGAGTGGAATAATGTTTTTATAAAAAATTGTCATGATATTTGTCTTCAAAGAAATCTGGATAACATATGTTAGCAAAAAGAATTGCTGAGTAAGCAATAGTTTAAGACTGGAAGAAGTGTCATAGAGACAGGATTTCTGAGTCTTACTCCTATCTGTAATATTGACTTTGCAACCTTCAGGCCACTTACAGCTAGCCAGGCTCCCAGGAAATAATGTGTACTTGCAGCACAGACAATAAAAAATAAAATTAATTCTCAGCATCTTGAATATTAGTTAAACAAAAGTCTCAGACTGCACATAAATGTAATGAAAAACAATTCAAAGAAATGATCTGAGGCTTTTCACAGCCATGAAAGTCTCTGTGACCTAGAAAAAGACAAGAAATAGAACCCCCAGGTTTAGCCTCACTGATGTCAAGTTACAACTAACATGATCTGATTTTTTGAGCCTTGTTTTGAGCCATTAGTTCTTCCAAGCACCCTCAAAATAAAGGGCACTTGATGGATAGTTCAAAAGGTATTTCTAGGTAGGTTTCTTTCTTGCAACTTTCCACGCTCTAAGACTGCACCATTCAGGAGCCATTAACTCTGGGGTAAAGGATTTTGGCTGTCCACCCTTTCCTGGAGAAGCAGTCTTTTTGGATGATCTAATTTTCAGTGGCATTGGTAGTACCACATGCACTGTGGTTCAGAGCAAGAAAGGGACAAGGGCTTATGAGTACACAAGCTAAACAAAAGCTACAATACCCATTTTCTGCACAACCACTTGAAAAGAATGAGGAAACACCATTTACTTTCCTTAACCAGCATCGTTCAGGTTCCTGGTTCATACTCCCAGACAAAGGTTAAATTATAATCCAGTGGGCAAATGACTTAAAAAAGAGTGATTCATTTACTCTGGTGAATAACAGATGTTTGTTTCATGGACAAAACACATCACTGATCAGATCTGTATCTTGAATTTTTGGGGCCCCTATTTAGTGGTGTAAGGAAATAGTAACTGTGGACAAATAAGGGTTTTCAGGTGGATCTTCCTACATCTCAACTCACCAGCAAAATTGCCATCAGCAATCACAGTTTTGGCACAGGCAAACTGAGTATTCTCATACACTAGCTGAGAAACTGGGGGCAGCAAAATGTTAGTTTTCAGACATGAAACACTTGATGTTTGCCAGCAATAATTATTGACTATTGACAAAAACTGCCCAGTAATGAGAGAGTGAATCATATTGTCTTAAAATATTATTAAACTGTCAAGAAATTTATGGAAGAACAACTCCTGTACTACCTTGCCAAGAAAAGAGACTCAAACCAGCACCAGTCATGGATGAGACATTGACAAGAAAGACTTAACTTTTGCAATACTCAGCTGTCCCAAAGTTTGGGATATCAAACAAGTATATTTCTTTGCTAATGGCTGAAATAATTCATATTAGGTAGCAGACATAGGTTAAAATTGAGGAAAAGGCTCACTATGGGGTGGGTCCCAGTCTGATGGGAGCATTTTGGAAGGACTCTGCAGGACTCCTGACCTGGGGCAGCACCTCCACCACTTGTGTGAGTGAGAGGGCAGGAGAAAGGGGAACAGCTCAGAAATTCCTGCAGTCACTCACACCAGGATGCTTCACTTTGCCACATGAGTAGGTACAGTGGCCCAGAACTAGATGGCAAAGATTGCACTGCTTGTAGAGAAATGTGTGTATGTATCTCACAAATTAAGTTGGTGCCTGCTGTGCTTACTTGGCTCTTGCTCAGATGAGCCAGCAGCTCCTGTGACCCCGGGCACAGGATGGTGCCTTGGGAGACAAGTAATTTTAGCCAACAGCTCTTGTCAAGCCAAGAATACATAACAAAAGGCACTCTCAGGAATTCACTGATTAGCAGCTGGGAATAGCTTGAGCTTTATCACTTAATCCAAGCCACATAAGCAAGATTTTTGTGCAGCCACAGTAGTGGGTTTAGGCAAATGCACAGGCAGGAACACAGCTTAAAACTGCAATGCAGACTTACCCTGAATCCCTGATTCCCTTGACTGGAGTACTTACAGCCAATACAGACTTGAGTGAAACCCATCAATCCGAATAGACAAGATGAACAAAGGGAGGTCCCAGGGTCAAGCACCAGGTCAGAATGAAAACAGAGAACAGAATCCAGACCTCTAAACTACCAGCCAACCACACAGTTCACTGGTTTGCACTCATCTTTCTACAACACATTTCTGAGATTAACACAAGACATGTTCTGCCTCGAGTAAAGCAGGCAAAGAGAAAACTGAGATTTAGTGTATGAATGCAGCTTTTTTTTAGTGTAGCTTTACATGCAGGCATGCATGCTTTCATAACAGAAAACAGGATCCAAACTGATACCTGGCTTTGCCTGCACGAGTGTGCATGAATGATGTGGAATAATAAAAAGTAATCCATGATAACCCAGTATTCAAGGACAACAATACCAAATACCACATAGGCCAGATCTTGCAGGCAGCTCTGTGATAATGCAAGGGCAGGCACAGCTGAAGTGATTCACACCTAGTCCCTATGACTTCCCCAACAGCAAGGCAGCTTGAGCATCTCTTGACTCTTATAAGCACCCCCTCTTCCCAGAGTATCACAAAATTCCCAGCAGAGGTGGGGAAAGCCTGGATCAGGTAACCTTTATGCTGCAGTGCTGCAAAAGGTGCATAAAGGGAGAGACAAGACCGTGATACTGAAGGTGATGGAAAATGTCCTCTGAGATGCCTGCTCCAATAATAAATAGGATGTTTTGTCCTGGTTTCAGTGCCACTGAGACCTGTAACAATAAGCAGTGGGATAACAGCAGGCCTGAGTGTGGCATCAGTAAATCCACCAGTGGGCAAAGAGAGACATGTTTGTAGCTGTTTATAGGAACCATTCAAAGGAAACCAAAGCATTTTACAGCCTAGATATACTACATCATTTAAATCTGGGAAATAGTGCCACACATCTTCAGAACACTTGTAAACTCTGCAAGAAGACAGGGTGAGTTAGATTTCATCACTGCCTCACCAACCTCTGTGCACTTTGCCACTGGCATTACTTTGCCTCACCTCTGAGCAGCTGCTCTGCCATCTCATCACCAGGTTCTCATTACACAAAACATCCTTGAACAGCCTTCAGGACCCAGCTGCTGTGTGTCTCCAATGCCTGGGCAGCCCTGAATAGAAGGCCTTCCCCCCAGGGCAGTGTTGTGTCAAGTGAGGAAGTGCTCAGCAATTCCACAGCTGAGACCTCAGTAGAGGGATAGGGACCCATCTCAGGCCCCAGGGACAGCTCTACCTTTTGGTGGGCTGATCAAGAGAAGGGGGATGGATCTGAACCCACCATTGCCCAGAGTGGCTAAATTGGCATCCCTGCATCCAGCAGCTCCCTCCATTTAGGCAACCAGGACTTCCTGAGCTATGCTCATGTGTCACCCACTAACCTGCTCATACATCTATCTGTCTGCTTTCCCATCTCTCTGCCTTAAAAATCACTTAGAAACTGACACAAGAGCATCCACTCAGACACTGATGATAATTTAAATTAATACATCTGGATAATCCCCTTGGGTCTGATTCTCATTTATATTTAAAATCACATTTCACAGATCCAGAAAATGAAAAACTAGATCTTTCCAATTAATGCCAGAGGTCTGCTGTTCAGTATGGCATCAGCATCAAAAAAGCCCAATGTGTTGATTTTTGCATTCTCCAACACGGTAAAGAACATGATCTTTAAAGAAAAAAGATTGAAAACAATTTAGCTGAAAAAAAATAGAAAATATTAAATCATCTAATGCATCTGCAACAAAAAAAAATAATACAAAAATGAAAAACAACTTAGTCTATGCAAATGACCTTATTTACTTTTGGTGTCTAATAGTGTTATCTTTGAGCTGATTACTTCTCATCTGCTTTCTTCACCTTGGGTGGTGCTAGAATTGCTGTCTTTCTTATCCATTGGGAGTCATCCAGCAGGCCTTACTCTACCCATTCTTTATTATTCTATGCAGGAGAAGTCTATGCTCAAAAGATATGGAGTAGTAAAGCCTTTCAACAGTCTCTCTATGGAACACAGCAAACTAAGAAAGAATCAAACAGATATACTCCTCTATCTTGTATCTCTGACCTCAGAGAGACTGGAGAAATCAAATAAGAGGCAGGTTTGTCCAGCTTCTGAACAACAGAGTATCTAATTATATGGGCAGATAAATGCTTGATTTAAAACCATTTGGTTACAACAGAGAAACTGCTCAGGGTACAGATGGAAGGAGGAGCTCTTGGGCTGCCTTACAAGCACCCCTATATTTGGGTTAGCTGTGCAAATGAGAAGGTGAAACACTTCTTGAGCAACAGCACAGACTGACCAAACTCTCTCAGACAGGTAAGAGGTCTTGTCAGACTCAGTGCCTGCTTTGCATCACAAGGAGTCTCTCTGGCTTCAGTGGATGTGGCAGCTGCTGTGTGCACAGAAAGGGAAGAGTGGAAGTGGAAATCAAAGGGGTCCCTCCTGCACCAGGAATGTGTAAGACATCACTATGAGACTTGGGGCTTAGATGGAAGAAGGCCAGAGCTCCTCCTTTCTCCAGCATGAGAAAGACTGGGCAAGCCTGACTGACCTGCTACCTAAATCCCTCCCATTTATTAGTTAACTTTCAATTCCAGTTGAAAATGTGACTGTGGGCATACATTCTTGGCTGAGGTAAGTTTGTACAAATTTACATTGTTTGAAGATATGATTCACTTCCCTTAATCACAATATGCTCACTTATCCCATCAAGTATCTGGCATATATCTAGTATTCTTCCATTATCTTGGAAGTAGATTATCTTGATCTCTAGACTTTCATGAGTGGGAGGAAGCATGAAGACTGGATTGGCAGTTTAATGGAGAACTTCTCAATGGGAGAACAGCTGAAGGGAGACTTGGCTTTTAAAAACAGAGACTGTGCTGGCTTTGAACACTCCCTGTGGTTCTCCCCTGCATGGCAGCAAGGCAGGGGTGACAGCAGTGCTACATGGTGGCTGCTGGTGAGTCCACATCCCCCAGCAAGGCACAGGCACAGAGAGAGAGACACCTAAGCCAGCAGGGTCCCAGTGCAGCACAGCACCTGGAAGGGAGCACCTTTCCCAGGAAATCTGCTGCTTTTACACCAAAACCAGCTTCTCCAAAGAGCTGCTGCGCATCATTCAGACACACCAGCTTAGGTAGCAGTAGGTCAGCCTTATGCCTGGGATGTATCCGTGCCTTTTCCAGTTTCAAAAATGTCTGGGCTGCTAAAGAAGGGATTTAAAAATACTTCTTCCTCTATCAAGATCGAGCACAGAGCCACACAATAATCCTAGGTAAAGTGTGGAAACAGATCTTTAAACATTTGAAGGGTTATAGGAACTGAGCCTGGGCCTTTTTGGGATAGAAAAACAAAAAAATGTTTTACAAAATGTGAGAGTAAAGAAAAATGTTTGAGTTTTTATCTCTTTGTAAAGAAAATAATTAGCTTGGATTGAGCCCTTCCCTGGGAGTGTTTGCAAACCAAACATTACACAGCTGCCAAGTGCCTGAACACCAAAATGTGAAACTGACCTAAAATAAAAGCAAAAGTGATTGCTTTATTAGTATCCACACAGAAGACTGCTCAGAGGCCTAGGTGCAGGGTGGGTAAAGACCTGCAGGATGTGATTCATCTGCCATCTGAATGTGCACAGTGCCAGGGCCTCCTGTACAACCACCTGAATGACATACACACTGTGAGGTGAAATCCATCTTATTCTAAAAGTGGGTCAGACAAATCATGAAGTGCTTGGATTAATTTGTGTATAGATTTTAATACTGGCTGAGATTAATTCTTTGCCTGATCTTTAACAAATCAGTCTGCTACATCACAGTGCCCTTTTCAGGCAAAGTAAGTATTTTGAAGAAGAGTAGAAGCAGAAGGGAGACTAGAACTGTTCTGTGGTATCTGTGCAGTGATGGTGATTCCCTGGGTTTCTTGTACACCAAAAGCTGCCTCTGGCCTGTCACACAGGACCACATGCCTCCAGCCACACACATTAGCTAGAGCTTAGCATGATGAGCCTGATTAAGCTTTGGGTGTGATTAAACATTTTTTTTTCCCCTGTAGGAATTCAATAGTTGAGAACTTGATTATCTCCAAGTAACTGGCAGCCAAGCAGACCACATCTAATTTTCCTCAACTGCTGTCACCAGCTAGAGACAACAGGCAGTCCAAGGGGTTGTGTGAGTGCCATCAGCATGCTAACAGTACACCACTGCATCAGTAGAGTGCATTAGAGATTTCTTTTGGAAAGTGTTGTTCCAAGCTTAAGTAGTGACTTCTCTCAGTATTCCTGGGAGATATATAATAAGAAACGTTAATTCCACTTCATGATTGATGTTGATTTACAGAGAAGTGAAAGGATAAGGAGAGGTCTTACTTTTCCTTCCAAGACTGCCAGCCTGTGTTGGGCCAGAATACAAGTTTTTCCAACAAGATAAGCCTTTATTTCCTTGTGGAAAGTAATATGAGCTTTATACTTGCTAGGAGGGTTTCCTGGTATAGCAATACCAATTGAAGTTACACTGGCAAATACTTCCTTGTGCTGATAAGGTTTGAATTACTCCAGAAACACATGTTCTTACAACATGATCTTATGTTCCCCCATTCTACTTCACACTTCCTCACAGACATATCCTATTGCATTCCAAATCCTACTACACAGTGCACCTCTGTGTGTGTGTCTGTGTGCAGGCAGAGTTTCATCATCCCTCATTTCTCAGGCTAAAATTGCCCTGAGCCACAGCAACTTGCTGAACCTTATGGCAAGTTAGCAGACCTCTAAACCAAGACCTAAAGTAACCCTTCCATGCCCATCTGAGTGCTGCAAGCCTGAAAATTACTGCCTGTGTGTGTTAGAGTCAATCAACAGGCTGCTCTGCAGGTCTCTGACTGACCTCAGATACAAGGTCAATCACAGCAGACGCTGCTTAATCAGCTGGCTTTGCTCAGGAATACGATAAGGGAGGGCAAGGCTGGGAGACACAGCTCCCATTGGCAGTCTCTGACAGCTCCCTTTTATTGCAAAGCAAACGGTGAGGCAGATTATAGGTGAGAAACTTGCTCACCCACCCACAGGTTGACTTTATTTCTGCACGTCATTTATTTGTGTAATGGCATTGCACAGTGGTTCCAGCTGTGTACAGCTACATCCTTTAAAACACATCATTCAGGTCTGATGTAACCTAACTGAGCCTAGCAGAGCCTAACTATGCTCTGCAGTTCTGCATTGTAGCTGGCTTCCTCAGGGCAACTGCTCTGTAGGTGCCTCCATGCTCTGTTTAGGGGTTAGTGACCTCAAAATTGCTATTTGCTACTCAGCAGGTGAGCACTTGGGATTTGGGGCCAGGATCCGAAGGCTCTGCCCCTCCTGAACTGGATCTGCTGTGTACCTTGAGCTGAATCTTTCCCAGTCTCTGCTGGTACACTTGTCCCACTTGGTGTAACTATTTAACATTCACAGGAATGGATCCTAAATATCACATTTTCACAACCCCCATGCCTTCACAAGTGAGCAATAGATTGAACTGGCTCTCTACTCCTGCAACAAATATTGAGGAAAGGAGACTGAGAAAGAGCAACTTCCATTTAGCCTGGGGCTGTTACTATCATACAGATTTAAATCCTTTGATTTGAATCACACAGAAATATGAACATGCACTGCTTTAACCCAAATGACTTCCCTAACCATTTATCTGCTGGCTGTTTTAAGGTGTCTCTGCAGGGTTCCTACAAACAGAAAAGTTGCAGCTAGGTGTTTGCCAAAGAAATTGTGGCTGAATTCTGTGTATAAATGCCAGTCAGCTACTTCTGTGTCTATCCTTTGCTGTTTTCACTTCTGCTTGTTTTGCAAGCTCACATGGACAACTCCCTGGTAAAGAAATGTCTCCAAGTATTGCCATATGTTGTATGGGGAACATGTTTACCATTCTTAGGGCTAAGGGCTCCACTATGGGACAAGTCCATCTAACACCAGGATTTTCTTACAGTGCCTGAGGACCAACAAGCCTCTAGACTCACAAAAGCTAACTCAGTGACACCTGTGACAGCAATTCTTCACACCACTGGCTACTGCTATCCAAGTACTGGACTGTTCTTTTGCTTCCTATTGCAGTAATTCCCTAAGGACTAAATCCACATAAAGATTTACACATGTAGTGATTCATGAAGCAAGAGAGAGGGTAACTAATAGTTCTCTACCTCACAGCCAAGTTAATAATTTATGAGCAGTGAAACAGCTTCAAGAGTGGCTGAGATGGCCTGCCCATGAACCTTAAGTAGGTGGCAATCATGTCATACTGCTAACTCATACCTGAGTTAGACTAAAGGCTTGAAAACAGATCCCTCCTTCCTAGATACCAGTCCCAAGCACTTTATTTCATTTTTTTTCAAGACAAAGCACTGGCTTTACACCTAACATTTGGACCTAGTCCAGACAAAGGTACTTCATTATGATTAAAAGTGAGGTTCACCTGTTTGGCTTTTTTTTTTTTTCCCCATTGGCTTGGTTAGCTCCTTTAATTATTTTGTGGATTCAGTGAATTCCTCTGTTAGCTACTCTGTGCATAGCAGGGAGTATTGTACCATTGTCCTGAGAATTAGAGGCAGACAGAGTGGTAAACGTCCTTATTTGTGAAATCATGAAGAAGTTCTGGGACAGGTTCTAAACCTCAAAAGTTTTAGTCCAGAGTCATAACAAGAATGTTATGCACTACACTCTCTTGTGGCTACTAGCTGTCATCATCGATTTTATGTCACATCAAAAGATATCCTCAGATTCAATCCTTGTGCCTTCAACTCATTGCTCAGCTGTAACATTTTGTTCTGAACTCCAAAGGCAACACTATCATGGAACAAATAGCAATAACATCCAGAGCTGCTGGATCTCAAGAGAATCCATGGGGAGAACTATTTCTTCTCAGTTCCTGGGGCCACTCTTTGCTGCCTGGCACTTCCTGGATAACTACAGCTGGCATTCTCTCAAAAGGAAGACAAACTTGTGTGAAGCCATCACCACCTTCCTCCAGGCTTTTCCTGAAGATCTCAAGTGCTGCCATTCATTCAAATTCTCCACGTGCCAAATGAGCTTGGGGCATGGCTGCAGCTGGCAACAAAAGCTTCAGATTTCCAGTACATTACAGCCAACCTGAAAGCAAACCAACCACCTGAGACTGTCTGGACCTCCTTACTCCCCCCATGGTAAAGACCAGCAGATCAGAACTGGTGCAGGTACTGGGGAGATCTCAGCCCTCCTCAGAGCTGGAATCCTACTGTTAACATCATTAAGAGAAAAGAGCAGGAGCAGGAAGAGTAGTTTGTGCAAACCCTTTGCTCCTGGCCCTTCTCTCTGCATCATCACAGTCCTGGCCCCAGCACAGCAGAGAAGACTCTGCTATACATAATTCTTCCTGGCTCAGGAGAAGGGTTTGAGCACACAGGGGCAATACAAGAGGAGCAGAGCTGAGCTTGGCTCAGGAGTTTTGAGGAAACTTGTGTGGGATCAAGGCTGGTTAGAGCATGGTGCTAATAATGCCAAGGTTGCAGGCTCAATCCCAATATGAGCTGTTTTCTTAAGAGTTGGACTGGATGAGCCTTGTGGGTCCCTCCTAACTCAGAATATTCTGTGATTCACAATTAAGAACACTGATTAGACAGAAGCAAAACCAGAAGAAATGATGAGAAAGAAATGGTTTGTGAAGAAGAAATCATGAAATATTGTTTTACTTGCTGGGAAAGCAGCGGGAGCCATATGGGGAACGTGCTGCAGGAATTAACATAACCATAATATAATTTGTAACATTAGCAGCACATTTTTCTTTTTCAGCACAAACACAGAGAAACAATGTTGTGCATGCAGTAACAGTTCAACATTCAAAGGGCAGACGCAGAAAAGTATGACCCAGCATTTTTGGAATCCCTGGACTTAAAAGTGCTGTAATACTTCAAAAGTCCTCTCATCCAAATGGTGTCAAAGCTTCAGTCTCCTTATTAAGTAATATCTGAGATGTGGCTTTATTCTGGCTGCACCCAAATGTGTTGTGTGGCATTAAAGTCTTGTCTTGCATTCACTGATCACTAAGGAGCAATTCTGCCTTATTTTGAAGCCCATAACTAAAACTCCTTATTGTGCTTTGTTGACAGTAAAGCCATATAAAACAAAGCAGCCAAGCACTCTTTATGATACTTTCAGTACATCACCCAGTCATCTACCCCACTTGCCTTCTAGAAACATATTTTTCTGTACTATCTTTTGTAAAATTTGCATGTTTATGCTCTAACCAAAGTTTATTCAACAGATTTAAACCTGTATTTGGAAGGCATCCTGTTTATCAATTTGAGGTACAGAGGATTATTAGTACCAGAACAATGTTCTAACTCAGCAGATTCAAAAGAGTAGAGGGAAAAGTGATTAACATTATTAATGTTAATTGAATTAATAATTAACATTATTAATGTTAATTGAACTGACATGTTTTAAATACAGCCTTTCAACTCTAACCTATAATAGAATTATATATCAAGTAACAGCAGCTGTGGTACAATCATGCCTTTTTGATCAGTAGTTATCCATATTAGGTTACTTCTAATTTTTAATTACATTGAAAGTTCCCTCAATGACCCTTTCTCATTTACCACAGTCAGTTGGGTAAATACTGCCTTGCTGGCTTTCTGCTTGCCTCAATTAATCCTATCCTTACTGTGTACCTTCTTGTTCAATTTCCACACCTGTGTCTTCTTCAGTTTTGCCTCTGCTGGCTGGTGTACACCCCTAAATTTATGCATTGGGCCCTCCTATTCACTCAGATACATGGATTGTATTCACTCAGATACATTGAATATCTGAAGCATTTCCATAATCATTAACTTAATACAGCTGGATTCATTCATTTAAGACATAGCTTTTAAATTCATTACCAAAAAAAAAGTATGAACTTAATCAAATTTGATAACCAGGTTCCTTAAGAATGAGTAATAAACTCCACAACCCCCTCTCTTCAACTTTTTTTTTTCCCTGATATTTTCCTTCCCTTTCTGTTTTTATCTGTTATAGCTTTTTTCACAAGCATGCTCTTGTTTCAATTCAGAGATTTTGGAAACTCATATTACTTGAAAACTAAATCTTATGTTCCAGTGAGTTTAACTCAGTACCAGCACAGAAACAGGTTACACACTACCATAAAAATTAAAACATTTTCAAAGCCTCTCTAATTTACACTGCATTGCTTCTGCCCCAAGAGGTAGCTCCAGCACCTGGATCCACAGATCTATAGTTCTCTGAATTTTCTACTAAGAATGTTTGCTTTAGCTCAAAATTGGAAAGGAAATAAAAGGTTTGAAGACCACATCTTCACTTATATTAACATAAAGAGTTCAAGGTTATGATAATCCACGTTGCTGCTGTCTCCTCCAACAGTGAGAGCTTTTCAGTGGCTGTTACTGCAGTACACATTGACTTAAGAGGTGCCAGAGATCCTCTCTACCTGCTTAGTACTACCTTAAATGTTATCAGTTTATCTCTGAAAAGCCCCCTGAGAAGTCAAGAGAGAGGAAGATTTTTCAGGGCACAGATATTGTAATCACCCATCTTTCTGAGAAATCTCTGAATCTTTACCCAGGACCATCCAGTGTGACAGCTGCCCAGATGTTCAGACTCAACTCCACTTCAATTGTGAGTTTCCACATACTTATTGAAGATATTAAAAAAAAAAAAAAAAGAAAAAAAAAAAAAAAAAAAAAAAAAAAAAAAAAAAAAAAAGAAAAGAAAGAAGAAACCTCCTAAGACCAAAAAGGTGCTCAGAGGGAATCACAAAACTTCTCTACCCTAACGCTACCTCACCCACAGCTGGGGCCACTGGAAGAAGAGACACAATCAAGGACACTGTTCTCTAGTCCATGGCATAACAGTACTGAAATCGATAATTTATTTATTAAACCCACCTTTTCCATCAGACAGAATATTTATTTACATGGATGACAAGCTCATATTATAAGACCACAATTCACTAAAATTTTGCCCTCATTCAATTGGTAAGTAGCCACCGGTACCAATGTAAGCCTCTACTTTAGAAAGGATAAACCAAACTGAGGTTTGCCTTACCTGAAGTGTGTCAGAGATGAAGCACTGAATCCTTCTTCTGGAACTTGTGGGCAGATAGATAACACTGACAGGAGGCTATACCAACCTGAAAAGCTGAACATCATTGCACATTTTTGGAATGGCACAATGGTATCTAACATATGGACAAGACACCCTCCCTCCCCCCAGATAATTGTACTTGCTCTGTACCACCCTTCTTATAAAGTGCATCCTGACTGTGAGATAAAAAATAATTGGCATCTACAAACTGCAGGAAGGTTTACCAGGCAACTTGGATGTTAATGGAGACAGTCTGGAGAGAGGGGAAGGCAGTGTACAAGGCAGTGGGGAGGAGGATGGTGTGAACATGAAATGCACAATCATGAATGGCTGTGGTTGGGAGAGATCTCAGGACATCATCTGGTCAAACTCCCCTGCTCAAGTAGGGTCACCCAGAGATGGCTTTTGAAGATCTCCCAAGGATAGAGACTCTATCACCTCTCCAGGGAGTATGTGCCAGGTCATCCTCACAGTGAAAAAGTGTTCCTGGTGTTTCAGATTGTGCCCATTGCCTCTTTCCTTGTCACAGGGCACCACTGAAAGAAAGCCTGACTCCATCTTCTTCACACCTTCCCTGCAGATACTTAAACACATTGATGACATCCCCCTGACCTCCTCTAGGCTAACAAATTTTATCTCTAAACTGACCTGGGATATCAGTTGTAAGACCTCATCAGCCATGCACTGCAAGAAAAATGATGTCCTGGGGTTTTTTTGAAGCCACAGACCACCATGGGAACAGAGCCTCCTTGTTCTAGTCTAGGGACCTCCAAATACTGCAGTCAACTAGACAAAAACTGTGCAGTTCTGAGCAGTCTGTACTATGTTGCTGTAACATCCTGTTATGGACTTCTGGACACATCTCTCCCCAAGGGGTAAACATCTCTTCTGGCCTAGGAGAAGGAGCCAGCACAAGAAACACTGAGGCTGAAGCCAGAACTTGTCCCTGAAATAGGGGATGTAGCCCCCTCTCTCTTTTCTTGCTTCAAGGGATTGATTTCCTGGGAAACTGTATAAAGGTCAGAAGCACATTATGCTCTATGTGATTGTGAAAAAGCCTCTGGAGATTGATGTTACATAAATATTTACAACTACCACTACTAACCAAACCTGTTTCCAACCTCTGCTATTCCTAAGGAAGAAAACAGGATAAAAGGAAAAGGAAAAATTGACTCGTGAAGAATAATAGCAGAGAAAGTCTAATTTGAAATTACTAATGAAAACTGCATACTTATCTGAATAAAAAGAGACAAAAAAAATTCAAGAAGCATCTGTAATTTTCCAATGCAGACTTCAGAAGACTGCAAGTCAGCTGTGACAAGAATGATAACAGGACCATGCTTTTGTTTTCTTTATTTTACCCTTGAGAAGATAACCTTTCATATTTTGGTATCGTAGACACATTGATGATGATGTTTTTGTGATGTTGCAAAACTCCACTTTCTTCTCATCCCTCTGGGAACAAATTCATTCATCTCATTTAACCACAACACAGCTTTGTAAAGAACAGAAAGACCACATGTACAGCACTTTGTGGGGACTCAGATATGCTAATATCTATTGTCCACATCAAAAGTTAGCTGAGAGCAATTATCAATAAAAGGATATTCATAAGAGACAACATTCAGTGCCAGAGAACCCAGGCAGAGATGGTATTTAACTCATTTATTCCTAAAATTTTTAGTGATGCAAGATCCAAGGAAGCACTTGCAGCTCTGGAGGTACATGTGGCTTGCCAGCAGTTCTGGTGTGTCTCCCATAAAATATGGGATATCAGAGTGTGGGTGGCAGGACTCTGCTGGAGGTGAGTGAGCTGCTGGGCAGCAGAAGGAAGTGATTCAGAAAGGACTGCTGGGGCAGATAATGAGACCTTCAGACTCAGCCACATGCCTAAGTCTGTGGCTGAACCCTGACATACAGTGGAAGCACAGAGATCTGCAAAAAGTTTTTATCCTTTTTTTTCCAAGAGAGTTCCTTGAGCTCCTCTCCCTTTTACCTCCCATAAATGGATATTAACTGCCCAAAGACACATAATTCTGCTCTTCAGTGGGACCTAAACTTCTAAGGCACTTTTGAAGACCCCATCCACAGCCTAAAAATACATGGGAATATGAATTGAGATTAATCTAATAGACATTCAAATTCAAAAGAAGAAACTCTTCTCAACTCTTCATCAAAGAGCTGGTAGAAACTCCCAGAGACTCTGACATTTCAAGTAAAATTTGAAATAGATTTAGCACAGTCATTTCCATGCTTTGACAGTAGAAACTCCTACTATCTCCTGGGCATCCAGATTTTACAGTACACTTATACTTAATAAGTTTTGCATGTGAAAGAGGGTGCAAAGGATATGCATTGAAAGGTATCACATTTTTATGAAGTGAAATTGCAATTTACCCATGTAAAAGAAATACACTTTGTTCTTCATGTAGGCCAGTAAAACCTACATTGTGTGTCCATCAGTGAAAGTAAGCAAGATGAAACACGGAACAGAAAAATTTATGATAAAGGCTGTTAAAGAAATTACCCAATGTTCAAAAATTTGAGATGTATTTTTTATGCATCAGTATGATCCAAGAGGTCCACTGCCTCCCTTCCTGATCTCTGCTGCCCATTCAAACAGTATTTGAGAGAACATTTACTACTGTGCAGTCAGAAAAAGGTCAATAGACTAAACTTCATTCAGCTGATCCCCTTCCTGCATTTTTTCCTGTAATCAGTTTCACCAGATATCAACACTCAGACTGGCATATTCTGGAAACACTTTTTTCACAGTGTATTTTTCAGAACTTGTGTTCCTGAAGACTGTAAACTTCTCAGTCACTCCACTTCTGTGAATGTAGCTATGGATATTTCTAATTCCTCATTCCCATACTCCAACAGACTCCATCTTCAGTCTTTTCTCTACCAACCACATGGAATCTTGGTTCATTGCAAAAGCTGAAGGCTCAGCCAAATGCTTCATTCTGGTTTGCTGCCATGATCAAGTTTTCAAAGTTAATTCTTAGGATGCAAGTAGCACAACAGGGATCAGAAACTGAGAAGAATATATAATGGAATACAAATGGCACCAGGAGTTAGACTCTGTTGAGCCTCTATAAATGGTATAATACATCAAAAGATTTTTGAGAATTGAATGCAACTAAAAAAAAACCCAACTGAGTTCTGTGCCATGATTTCAAGCATGTCTGGCATTCCACAGATCAAAGACTATTGTGATTACATACAAGATATTAGATAGAACTGGTACACTAATCATTTATGACATGAGAAGTTCATCAAAATAGCCTCTCTTGAGCATAGCTGAAGAAAATTCAGTCTAGATTAAAGTAGCCCTTGTTAATATTGGCCATAGGAAAATGGTGGAACCACTGACACTTAAAATTGCCTCTAGTCCTCCTTTTCTGACTTCCAAGATGTGGCAAAATACAGATCTACCTAAATGAACTGTTATTTTAGCTGATGACATTTGGTCTGCAAAATACTCTACGAAGGATGAACCCACATAAATTCTGAAGTAAGGAATAACCTACTCAAGTCTCTTTCTGTTAGCAGACCACTGACATAGAAACTACTTTTTTAAAAAAGGAGTGATCTGTTTCTATCAGGCACCTCTACAAGCTCTACCTCATTACCATCCCTGTACCAATGATCAGAGGGCAAAACCTTGTTACCACCTTTCACAAGCACATTTGCTGTGACTGCCAGATAGCCTTAAACAGTGCTTTTAATTTCTTTTGGCAACATGCTGGCTTTTTCCTGCAGTAAACGGCTCTTGCTGTTCTGGCTGTGGCATTTCCAAAGTGCCATATGTACAACTAGAGGCTGAAAGAAATGGACAACAGCTAGTGTTGCCCATGGATGTCAAAGTTTACCTCACAGATTGAGGTGGGAGGGCAGGCTAAGAGTCCTGATGGTAATTCTTGGCAGTGCTTCAAATGAAAGAGTCTGTTTCCATTGCTCAATTCAGAATAGAAGCATTTCAAGCTCAATAAGCAAACTTTCTCCCCACTCACAGGTCAGGGCAGCTCCACTTACACATTTCTAAACGGTTCATCTCTGGTGCACTAAAACCTACAGGACACCTGAGGGTATTTTTCTTGTCTAAGGGGCTTCTGTAGGAGCTGTGCAGGAGTGAGATTCAACGGGTGCTTTTGTTTTCATGTCTTTGTCACTGCAGATCTCTGCATTGTGAAGCCCAGTCATGCTATTTTTGCTACCATCCATCGAGTCTTCTGCCGTCTCCGCCTTCTTCTTGTCGCATTGACAGAAGTCACTGGAGCTCTCTAGAAGGTTGATGCAAAATTTGATAACCAGTGCTAGCCAGGCCATCCCAAAGAGGATCCACAGAGAGATGACATTCTTGTACCAGCTTGGATAGGTGCGATCAGGGTTCATCCCTACAACAGAATCACCCAAAATGTTTCTACATTGGATCGAGAGTGCCTCAAAGGAGACATTACACGTAAAGCAAAGACAGCTGAAACACCACTGAATATTAAGGATTTCTACATAAAACACAAGGCTACTTAGCATGGGAACAGATGTGATAAGTATGATGTGTCAGCAGCAGCCTAGTATTCCTTAGGAATTGCAAATATCACCCAAAAGAAAAATAAATCCCAAATTACATCCATGTCAAAGTGAAATTTTTGCCATTCAAGCAAACAGTTTAGTGCCTCTACTTAACACTCAGTATCACAATATTGTTTTAGCATGTAACAGGGATCCTTCAGGCAGAGAGGTAAGCAAGTTTTATGTAGCACTATATGTATCTTGTTAAACCAGATGTAAGCAAGTGAGAGAGTCTCAGAGTGGGACAAAAGAGGCCTAAGTAGTCCTAAAACATCCATGAACAACCAAGCCTTGGGAGACAGTATGAAATTATGACTGGCCTTTATGGCCACAAAGGCACTGTCTGCAGGATCATGGACAGCTTGGTGCCCACTAGGACTGTCATTCCTTTTTTGCAGAGCTGCTTTCCAGCAGGTCACTTACTCCTCCCAGTTCTGTATCACACTAGTGGGGAAACAGTGTGATGGTGCTTGAACCTTATTTTTGAGACATAGACCACACATACAGGATTGTAAGGCAAAATTGTTTTGTCTCTACATACCACAATTGCCATATTCAATTATTCCCATACTAAACCCAGTATATCTGTATTCCAGTTACAGAGGTACTACATGGGTGAAGGCACACCTGGACGAGGAAGGAATGCCAAATGCATTACCAGAAACTGAGAGAAGTAAAGCTGCTGTAGCAGAGTTCAGCATCATCTGTAAAACCAGTATAGGAAAATGCTGAGCTGACCCAGCCTTCTGTCAAGCTCCATCTGGCTACCCTTACCCAAGCTAACTTTATTCCAGCTTATTTCCATGCGCCTACACAAGCTCTAATGATAACTTTGATGTGTTACAGACAAGTCCTAAAGTAACTGCCACTAAGCTGTCTAAGCATCAAGCAAGTGCTATGAAGAAAACAGTGAATTGATAATAGGATGTTTTAGTCTGTCTCTCAGGAATTCAAGGGTGCATGTGTTTCTATAATCAATTTGTTTTTAATGAGAAAGTCTTTATCAAAAAGGTGTGTCCTGAATTTCAGCAAATGCAGTGGGTGTGGATCCAAATCCCATTTCCTCTGGCAAAGGGTTCTGGCACCCAAAACTAGGTAGTGCCTGGTGCCTGACAGTCTACACCTAAGTTGCCTTTTAGAAAGCAGTTATCTAGGGTTTGGACAGAAGAAATGGTCCCTGCCTGTTAATGATGATGCAGAGTGGCATCTGCTTAAACCAATGGCTGCTGATGCACTGGAGTGTGATAAGTGTGCCCTCAGCAACTACTGTGATTAAAGCATAGCACTCCTGCCTGGAGGAGCAGTCCTTCAAGGGACAAGCCACTTCAGTGCAACTCACTGACTGGGAAACAAGGTTCTGTTGCTATTGCAGAAATCATGTCTTCTCCAACCTGCCCAAGGCCCACCACAACACACTGATCATCAGGTCTGGGGATTGCTACCAGTGCCAAACTGCCAAGTGGGGAGCTTTGTATGTCATGGATTTGGCTTTGCTGTTCAGCAGGTGAAACCAACAAAATGTGAACTACTCACCAATCACATAGTCTCCAAACCCTATAGTGCTGAGGGTAATGAAGGAATAGTAGAAGCCTTCTTCATAAGACCAGCCTTCTTTGTCAGAGAACAACAAGGGAGGTAGCAGGAGGAACAATAACAAGCCAATTACCAGTGCACAGGTCTTCATCAGGAAGGAAGCTTTATTCTAATAAAACAGGAAGGAAAAAAAAAAAAAGATTGTCACAAGAAGTGCAGCAAGGAAAGTCCAGCTTGGTTTCCAGCTGGAGGTGATGATGATGGACTCCACAAAAACATACAAACATTTATTGCATTCCACTAGAATAAATGGTGTGTCTGTCCCACATGTGTGCTGGTTTTAGCTGGGATGGTTATTTTCTTCACAGCAGTCAGTAGGGGGTTGTGCTTTAAATTTGTGCTGAAAACACTGTTGATAATATAGGGGTGTTTTTATTGTTGCTGAGCAGTGCCTGCACAGTGTGAAGGCCTTTTCTGCTTCTCATCCCACCCAACCAGTGAGTAGGCTAGGGGTACACAGGAATTTGGGAGGGGACACAGCCAGGACAGCTGAGCTCAAGTTCCATACCATATGGCATCATGCTGAACATAAAGAACTGGGGGAAAAAGGAAGCAAGGAATGTTCAGAGTGATGGAGTCTGTCTTCCCAAGTAAGTGTTATGCAGGATGGAGTCCTGCATTCTTGGGAATGGCTGAACACCTGTCTTCTGATGGAAAGTGGTGAACAAATTCCTTGTTTTGTTTTGCTCGTGTGTGCAGCTTTTGCATTACTTATTAAACTCTCTTTACCTCAACCCATGAATTTTTTGCTCTTCTGATTCTCTTCCCCATGCCACTGGGAAGGGGTGAGTAGCTGCATGGTGCTTAGATGCAGCTGAGGTTAAACTCTGACACCCAGTCAACACAAGCTGGGCAACACCTTCATAAGTCCTAAATTCATGCCAGTTTAAAGCCTATTCCACAAATGTTCCCATGTAATTTATACATGGAATTCTAACTATAACTGATGATACACCAGGTAGTCTAGGACTGTGCATGGCTCACATGCTTTATCACTTCTGTTGCTCTAGGGGAAGTCATTCATCACAGAATTTCCCTCAATTAATAAACAACCTTATCTGACACCTCATAGGGCTGTCATAAACTAAATTTATCTGCTTCCAGTTATTCCTGAGTATTATTGCCTTTTTGGTCAAATAGTCAGCCAGGCTGTCCTTGTTAGTCATAGGATCTCAAATACCAGACAACATCCTCACTCTTTTTTCCTTGAGATGTGCCTGTCCACACTGCTTACCTGCCAGTGAAACACCTCCTCTAGGTGACGGGCACAATGCTGAACCCCAAGCAGCATCAGCTGCCCAATTTCATTCAGGAGCACAAGGTTCAAGGGGATCCCAAAAAGTGCAAACACGATGCAGAAGATTCGACCAACCGCAGTGCTGGGGCTCAGGTTCCCATAGCCTAGACAGGGGAGGAATGAAGCAGTAAATCTAAAATAGTCTCTCCTTACCCCTTCCCTGGAGGGGTGAACCTCCATCGTCTACAGAAGTTAGGCAAGAAGGTCACTGCTCTAAAAGGACCTTTTTTATAAATAACTCTAAGTTACATCCATTGTTTGTCATATCCTATTGTGGGCTGAAAAATAACATTTCTTTCCCTGCCAACTTTGCTTAGTTCCTTTTCCATTTACCAGTGAATTTCCTCTCCCCTGCCCACTGCCCTGACTGGGATCTGACGTAAATGCAAACCTTCCGTTTAGTTCAATTTTTGTAAGCATTGTTGGCATGGGCTTTGCTGGTAAATGATCCTGCATGGCTGTCAGATGGTCTCTGAATCACAACAAAAGTGTTTTAATTATAACAACCACCTTTTTCTACCTTTGTCCCAACAGGACTAGTTTATTTAACTAATTTAACACTACCTCCTCCCTCATACTCTTTTGCACCACAAGTACCAAATAAACACACCTTACATTGTCAAAATTGTCTAGAGTCAATATATTCAGAGAAATTATATTTAACCTGTGTAAAATACTTCAATTTCAGATCTAAAGGAAAAAAAGTATTTTAAATTTTGCCTCTTTCTTCTAACCATAGGAAGTGGTCTAATAAAAGGTCCTGCCTTGCAATCACAGCCTTGCTTGTATCCTCAGATCATTCTGGTTTCAAAATCACTTGTCTTTATTCCCTACATCTTCTTTTTAAAATGTCCTGTAAATTTGCAGACTTGCACTTGCAATTTCCAGTGTTTTATGCCACTGGAAAGTCAGATTTAATTAGGGTACATTTCACAAGATGCTTTCAAAGACAGAAGAACTAACACACCACAAGCATTTCAACAAAGTGCCTCGGCCAATCAGAGACCTATAGCCTTGACTACATTCCAAAATCACCTCTGCTCATTAGAGATTGGTGTATGTCCACAGGGGAGATTATCTGTTCACCACAAATAACGCCTTCCCCTCCCAGCGCCGCCCAGCAGCCTCAGGGCAGGAGAGCAGAGCCCGGCAGGGAGAGGCCCCAGGGCTGGGCTCTGTGTCCCAGATAAGTGAGAGTGCAAACATCTGAGGTTAACTCCAGAGTCCCATTCCTTCACTAGCCACTGTCACAAGCCACTGACCAACAATGCAGAAATGTGTGCAGCTATGGGCTGGGGATATCTACACATTCTGTGCCGAGTTTGGGCTAACAAAAATCTCTCAGCATGGACAGCTCTGTAGTTAACTGTGCAGGTGTGCTGGCAAACTACAAACTATACTCAGAAAAAGGTCTGGGGGCAAACTATTCCTGAGTGTGTACCCCAACAAATTCCAAATTTTATTATATGGAGGACATCCCCTCCAGTAATTTTAGGCACACAATATACCTCCAAAGGAGCCCCAGGAGCCTGTCCTTGGGTAGGGGGAGAGCATCCTCCAAAAGGAATGGGATGCTGTTATGTAACTAGATGTTTTGAAATACAGTCAGAGAAAAGGGGCTACATTAAGACTTCATTTCAGTGCTACTTTTTGCTTGTGAGCATCTTTGCAATATTAATTCACTTTTCCCCCAATGACTGCTAAGTTCTGCCATCTTTCACAATTTCTAGACTAACAGGTGTGGTAAATGAGACATGTATGTTATGAATTATTTAGAGTGGCAACCTGAATGATGTAGAAAGGTCTAATGTGCACAGTAAACCCAGCCCTTTGAACATCAGATCTGATTTGCATTTGATTTCTCTGGCTCCCTTTTCCCTTGGACTCAGCAGCTCGAGACAGTTTTCTGAAGACTTGGTACACACTTGCTGTACATATGCCAAAAAGCCATGCCCCATCAGCTTTTTTTACAGGACACAAAATATAATCAAATAGCACAGGAGACTTTAGATTATGCAAAATGACCAGAAATTTACTCCTGGCTGGTTACATACACTTATCTTTGCTCTAGACAAAGAGATGCCAAGTATATAAACCTCAACTGTTATAAAACTCAAGCAGGAATGTGAAAATAGAACTTACCCTCTTCAGTATTAACTGGTGTTTTATACCATCATGGGCTATATATTAGAAGATCTGAACCAGATTAAGAAACTAAAACTACACTAGTTGTGTCACATCCCTCATGAGCCTGCTGCTGGGACATCACCTGGTACAGTCCTGAGAAAAGTGACACCAAGGAATGTTCACTAAAAACTGCAGAGACATCAAAGTGTAAGTGTTTCCACTGAAGCAGCTGGACTAAGTGCATGTATAGCTGCTCTTGTTTTGAAATAAGGTGTAATGTAAGTTAAGCTTCTTTGGAGGAAACAAAACAAGAGTGGTTTTATTTCTAAATGCTCATTACCATGTGCTTTAACTCATGTGCTTCTGTTAGACAGATTAAGTAATTCAGGATTCTTTTCCTGCTTTCCCATTACATTCCTGTCCATAAGGGATTCAGCAGCTCTGTAGACTCGTTAAGAAGATGAGACTTATTAGTAAAAGATCCTTTCATTCACAAGACAATACTTGCAGTGCTCTCAGTCAACTGAGGGAGCTGCAACTTCCTGCTACCCACAATGAGAGGTTTGTTCTCACTGTCCAGATATAGAAGAGCGTTTTCATCAAAAAGTGCCATTTCTTAGGAGCTCTACCAGACACTGGGCAGCCCTGCAGAGGGGGTCAGTCTTCACAGAACTCTTGCTGGCCTAAAGCTTTAGCCTACCAGAATTTCACAGCCCTCAACTTGCTACTGTTTTATTCCCTGCACTGGAATCCCCTGTGGCAACTACTGAATGTCTGAAACAGTGTGTTAATACCATCACTCACTGAAGAGCCTGATCCATGCCTTTTTGCTATCTCCCACTCCTTTCCTTGGTGCTTTTAGGAGCTATGTACTGTGCTAACAGAGAAGGAAAGAACAGGAAGAAGGTATTTCCCTTCTTTTCTTCACGGTGAGATGATTTACTTGCCCCATTTTATATTTTGAAAAGGGCTCCTGGAATTCACACAACTGAATTCTGGAAGCTTTGCCACCAGAAAATGGTAATAGAGCACTAGGCAATGGCATCCATCCACCCCATGTTAAGTGTGACATTCAGGCTAGAGAGGACAGTAACTCCTTCTACTCTCAGGCTTGCTCAGACGAGTCAGCCTCATCACTGACTACAGAAAGAGCCTTTCCCTAGCACCTTCTCTGAAATTACACCACCCCGTGGTCGTTTGACTTTAGGAACTTTTATCTTGTGCCCCACTCTGAACTTGCTTTGACCTCTGCCCTGTTAGTCCAAACTAAGTAGGAGGAGAGTAAACACAGAAAGGAGAGACTTTGTGTCGGCAAGGGATAAAGAAGTCTGAGAGATAAAACCAGCAGCAAGTTTAGTTTCTCTTTCTTTAATCATGTTTAGTACTACAGCTCTACAGGAACTCTGAAGATGACCCTCCAAGGCATTGGAGAAAGGGTTCTTATGGAAAAATCTGCAGAAAATGAGGTAACATATAAATCTGGCGTGATATGTCAAAGACAGCAATGAAGAAAGCACAGAAACATAACCCTGGGGAGAAGGAATCAGCAGGCAGACAGGGCTGCCCATCCCAAAAGCTATAAATGCAGCTCCACTCAAATTATGAGATTGGCCAAAAACTACACAGGCTTTGGGGCACTTCTTTAAATAGGAGATTTTTGTTCATACATATCTGTTCCTTAAACATTTATGACTGAGGCACCAACTCTGTCCAGCCTGCAGGTTAGAACTCACTTTGGTTTTAAGCAAAGTTCAAATGCTACTTTTAACCACTATTAGTGAAAATAGATGAGACTCTCATTTAAATGGAAGAAGGATACAGTGCAGAAGATGCTGCAACGAGAGACTTGGGGATTTAACCCTTGGGGAAGGAAGCTAATGCCACTCAGTTGTTGTTAATGGGGAAAGAAGTTAACATTCCTCCCTGTATCCCAGAGGAAAGGGTTCTGGTAGGGACCTGAGAAATGGACCAAGCCTTCTGAGGGGGGTTAAAGCACCTAAAGCAGAATACAGAAGCTGGCAGAACAGAAAGAGCATCTCACAGGAAAGTGATGAAGGTAAAAGTGACAGTGGTTTTGGCAGTGCTGTTTGAGAAGACTAAGGAAAAGAGTCACAAAGATGTTTAACTGCATAAGAGGTCAGCAAGGCATGAATAGCATTAATTGCAAAGAAAAAGTATGGAAGGGACAAACAGGCCAAAGGACTTGCTGCAGCTGGAACACATGGAATAGAGGCCATCCAGATACTTCAAAATATTTATATAGCATCCCTAAATTCCTGAGAATCTTTCTTCTGCATTGTCATCTTAACTCTACCCTCCCTGAACTCATTTGCCAGAAAGCCTTGGCTTTTAACTCCTATAGGTTGATCTTGTGCTGCTGGACCTGCTTTCATTGGTTCCATAATATCAGCCTGAGATAAACTCTTCCTTGCCATGTAAGAACACTAAAGTCTCTACAAATCCTCAAGAAGCCTTCTCAATTGTCACTTATCTCATTGCCATACCTTTTACAAAAATTTTCTATTGTGACTCACCCCTTTGAACTTCATTGAGTTCTTTGGAAAGGAGCTTGTCTCTCTACTTGACTTCATCAATAATCCTTCACATTCACAAGTGGTATCCCCTCAGGGAGGGTGAACCCCTCACTATCTCAAGAATTTGCATAAAGAGAGATTATGATAATAGAATCAGGGTGAGGCTCTGTGAAATCATTTGTAGTTTTCTCTTCTATAACATATTGTTATCAACAGTATTAGTGTTAAGACACTAATCTGTATGCAACTAACAATTTAACTTGAAAAAGCAGAATGAAGGGTCCAGTTGTCTGAAGTTTTCTGCATAGAAGTGGCTTGCATGGCATTTTCAAATCCACAGTTGAAAAATCATGAAGGAGTCTCTAGAGTCATAGCATCAGCTCTAAAAATGAGATGAAGAGCTGTAAGATTTGGTTCTTTTTAATTTTCAATTGCCTCTGCTATTTACTCAGTTGTGTCATGCCCTGTCCTGTCCTCCTCCCCTATCAGGGTGAGGAGTTTACTTAATAAAAAAGGAGTGGTGGGGGAGGAGGGTTTGGAAGGGTAGCTTAGCAGCCACTCTTAGGAGAAGAGCTTAGTCTAGATCTCTGCCAGCATCACAAGATCCCTTTACATTTTAACATGATAAATTTGATTCTTCCTGAATATCGTTAACTTAAATTGCCTGTGATGGAACAGCCACTCTGATGGCTTAGAAACTCACCAGGATTCACTACTGAGGCAAGCAAAGCAGCTCTGAGCAGATGCTGCTTCGGACCAAAGGTTGGAAGGAACTGCCCAAGCTCTGCTGGAACTCCACAGCCTCTGTAACCCTGTCTGATGAGCCTCCAGTGCCATCATCTGGTACAACCCTTGCCCAGCAGTGCAACACACTGAAAGTGTGTTCCCAACCAGAGCAATGTGCAAAAGAGCAGGGCAGAAAGATGTACTGAGTCACAGGAAGATGACACACCACCACCCACTTGCCTCCACCCCCACAAAAACCCCACAAACCCACTCTTTATCTGAGCTCATGCTTGGGGGCTTAGTGTTCTGGAGCCTGTGTATCTTCAATAACAATCAGAAATCAAAAGAAAGTTCCATTTGGGTACAAAAAGAAAATTATTGATTTAAAAATATACTTAAAATCGAAGAGAGCTGACAAATCAAGAAACCCATGAGGGATTTTTGATACTCAACAACCATCTCACCACATACTCTCCCCTCCATGTGTTTTTTTAATGCTGGGTCACACCATAAGAAAAAGACATCAGGGCAAGTTATTAAAGGTTTTGGGGACAGAGAATATGAACTGACAATAATTAATAGCATCTGCTTTAAGTAGCTCTGTACCTAATACATTTTATTATTTCCATTCTCTCTCTCCCCCTACTTATTTCCATCATTTCTTTGTGGCTTTGCATTACCCATTTGCTGAAACCTGAGTCAAGTGAATTGTGATGTTTATTGTTTATCCAGCTATTTAACTTTCACTTGAATGAGCAGGTCTTCATCTAATACAGGCATTAATAAGTAGGAATAATTCATAAATATAGTCTCTGAAGATGCAATAGCCAGTATTAAGAATTTTCCAAAATCATGCATGCCCTTGTGATAGGAAAAGCTCATTTCAATGCACAATTCAGCTCACACCTCTCAGAGTGCACAAGGCTTGGGAAAGCCCAGGCAGTGCAGCACCATGAAGCTCAGGCCCCAGAAGCCACCTAACTTAGTAGGAATGTGTCCTGAGCTAATTATCCCTATGTCTGATCAGTGAGAGATCATCACTGCACTGGCACTGACAAAGCCCTCCTAGGGCCAGGTGCATGGCTGCTTCCCTGCTTGCCTACTGCAAGCTCCAGGGACCACACAGTGCTGGAGCAGCACCTGAGTACAGGTCCTTATTCCCACTCTTTTCCCTCCTATGAGGTGGCTCTGTAAGCAGGGGACTCTTACCAATGGTTGTTATTGCAGAGATGGAGAAGAAGAAAGACCCACTGTAGTCCCACCTGCCCAGGCTAGTGGTGTTTCCCTGGAGGGTTATGCCACTCTTGTAGGCTTTGATGATACCCTGCAAAGAGACAATAACATGAGATCCCACAAACCCCTTTAAGGCAACTTCATGTGACTGGTGTTTCTATTTCTGGTTGGTAAAACCCCAAACTACAACCACTTCTGATTCTGTTGTGTCTCTTTTAGTAGAGGATACCTTGTGCCTTAGAGGTCAAAGGGCTGCAATGTCAGAAAAGCCAAAAGCCAGGATAGTGCTTCTAAGAAAAGGGCATCTACAGCAATAAAATAAAATTGCACGTGGTAGATTAGAGAGATAAATGTGGCAGAGATCAGAGGGGAAGATCTAACTAGAGAAGGCCAGTAATTAAGACTGCCTTATGACACATTAATTAGGAAAATTAAATGTTTCCAGATGGGATATTCCAATGGCAGAAGTCCCAGAGCAGCAAATACACCTGCATATGTAAATGACACAGATCCCTTGCAGGGGATCCCCCAGACTGGGGAGGAAAGTCTCTGGTGTGGTATAGGAGACTGAGACTACTCAGCTTGGCCAGCAGGTCCCCACACTGGGACTACAAATGTGAATGAACCACTCAGATCAGCATTATGCCTGATTCTGTTCAGCCCCCCTGGGAAAAACTTAGAAGTCCCTAGCTGAAGTGTGCAGAGTAATGCCAAAATAAGATACCAGATGACTTAACAGTGCCCACATCTGAATGTATCTTCCCATGCCAACAAAATTAATGACAGTTGTGCCCAAAATGGCATTATTCACAGCATGGACACTAAACATTTCACACTGACACTTCACTTGACAGCTGATTATCCTTGAATGCAAAACGTAGCCAAGAATACATCAAATTCATCATCTCTGAAAAAAGACATGCAGATACTAAATAATACTGTCCCTATCCTAATAAAAACACTGCTGATAAAGCTTTCACCACGATAATAAAAGGAATCATGGTCAGATTTTGATCAGTTTTTGGTTTTACAAAGAAGCTGTTGTTTATATATCCACTAAACAAACTGGTCCATCAAGCTTAAGGAAGCTTTGTCCCATTTTACTGATGTAACATGCTCTACATAATGTATATTATTTATATAATAATACACAAAGCTGTGAATTAAACCTGTTTCCAGAGTCCCAAGCAGCAGCTTAACTACAAGAATAATTATCTCTTTTCTCTAGAGCTACTAATTCTCATGCTAAGACTGAGGAGCAGCTCAGAGATCAACACATTTTTCTAATCAATAAACACTGTTTGATAGTTCATTCTCAAAAATACCTTGATTTACTCATAACTGAAGGCAACTTCAACCCCTCAGGGTCACATTATAACCAGTTAAATTCTAAATAATGAGACAAAGCAGAGAGCCCCTGCTCTGGGAAGGACCAAGGACCACATATGTGGTATTGCATTTTGCTTCCCTCTACGAATTGTGGCTGTGACGTGAGTGGGGCAACCCAAAAAAAGAATTTGTATATAGCATTAGTGACATAAAAGAACCAAGCTCTGCTTCCCTTCTCCATGCAATTGCCCCTGAAAAATAAAAGAGAGAGAAAAGGTTGTCCCAAGAAGCCTCCAGCAGGATTTATTTTGAACAGTTGTGTGTAATTCCCCCACTCATTGATCTTCTTCCAGGTCTGGTGTCTGTGTTGAGGTTTGTCAGGTTGCATGGGGTGCAGGATGACAACACTTGACCTTTGGTTTAAGAAGTGTAAGAAACTCTGCAGACAATTGCCTAGACAGGAATCACAGTGTGCTTGAACATAAAATAACTCCCAAAGTAAGTCAAATGGCAAGAGAGATACTGGAAAATTATACCAATAGCCTATTTCCCCCCTCTCCAGAAGCTAGTAGTTAAAATTGAAATAAAAAGCTTGATATTTTCCTCAAAATTTCCTTCTGTAAACTGTGATCTCTGCAGTTCTAAGTAGTTAGTCTTGAACATATATATACACACACACCTGCTGGAACAGCAACAGTCCAGTTCTCAGATAAATTTATTATAAGCTGGATCAGGGATACTTGAAATACTAAAACATGTAGCATGTTTGTTGTCCATTCTCCTGCCTGATGTCCTGCTGATACAAGCTCAGCAGTTGACAATATTACACTCACCATCAAGTTTTTAAAGCCAGAAACACTTAAGAACCAGAGAGGACTGCAAGAACCTGTGGCCCAACTGGCCCAAAGAAAAGGAAAAACCTTCATGCAGAAAAGGGAACCACAGAGCCTGCAGAAGACATCATGTGAGAAGCAAGCAGCAGTAACCAAGCCATTAAATGTTTAATTTCACATCTTTGCACTGCTTCTGTTCTGCCTGGTTGGAAGCAAGAGGCTGAGCAGTTGTGAGCACCCACACCAGCTTTGCAGAGACCTGGACCATCTCAGCACGCCAGG
>VZRX01003492.1:0-17621 GCA_013398075.1 Notiomystis cincta
GAGCAGCAGCAGGGCGAGGGCGGCGCTCCAGAAGGCCAAGCCGGGGAGCGGGACCGGGCTGTGTCCCAGCCCCCACCAGCTCCACCCCCCGCGGTGTCTCTGTCCCTCCCTGAGGAACCCCCAGACAGGGAGGTGCCGCACCCACATGTCCCATTGTCTTCCTTAAGTAACGGAAAATTAGCATTTTTAAAGAGGTAAAAATTTCTCTAAAAAACGTTGACAGAGACCAGGGTGGCTCCACATGGCAGCAGTTGCTGATGCTATTAATGCTATTAATAAATCCTGGGCTTTCTGTCCAACCCTGCAGCTACATCCTACTTCCCAAATACCCAACCAGACTAAAAAGTAGATTCGGGTTTCTTTGCACAACTCCAGCAATCGAGAGAGAAGGCAACCCTGCAGGGTATTCATGGCCTACAGAGCTTTCCTGAGTGGTCAAGGGAGGGCATCGTGACCCAAGGCTCTCCCAGCTTTGGCATGGCTGAGGAAGAGGCAAATACCTTTGGCTGAGGCAAATTAATTTAGTCTTGTGGCTGTTCCAGTTCATCCCAAGCCAAGCAGAGAACTGACCTAGCTGGAAATATCGGAAGGTGGCATAAAGCCAGCTGTGACATCCCTTTCCAAGGGTTCCAAAATCAGAATTCAGAATTTATTTGGCTGGGTTGCTGTGCTCCAGCATCACTAGACCAGACATCTTTTTTTGATATTACATTTTACATGTATGTTTTAAATAAATAGCGTGTATTTTAGGAGCACTTAGCCATAAGTATATAAACTGCTCTGAGGTTTACCCCATTGGAATTAGAATGAACCTAATTCATAATTCAGACATCAGGCTAGAAACAGCTCAGCTTCACTCCATGGACCTATAGCTTGATGTCTGAACTGCCCACGAGACGCCCTCTAATCCCAAGAGCTGTAACCTAACCTCAGAGTGGTTTCTAAACTTACTAAATAAATACATTTTTTAAAGAGGAATGCACCATATTTATTAGGGGTTTTGCTCCATTCAGGCAGACTATCGTTTTAGAGCAGTTCCTATGAGAGAGGCTGTGGAGAGACACAACAATATTAAAAAAAAATTTCAGAGCCTAGTGTTCTTTGGGTTTTTTTAATGGAAAAGAAAAAAAATCAAGCCTACTCTGTTTAACTGAGTACAGAAGTATCTGATGGTACAAATTCTTAAGCATAAGCACTTACCCATGCAAAAACTTTCCTTGCATGGGTAGTCACACTGAATTCATTATCTCTGCCAGCTTCAGAAGGTGACCAAAGAATGGGCTCAAGCTCTTGTTTCATTCCACAATCAACATCTTTTTTGCATGTTCACGCATGATACCCACGTAAATAAAAAAAATATCTTCCCAGTTACAATGGAGTGATGGCATTTGGTTTATCCTCAATGAGTGCATTTAACCCTCGCTCCCACTTTGCACCAAAAATCTTGCTCATTACCAAGAATTATTTTAGAAGCATCAATGTATGAAGACAGAAAAGCTGAATTCTCAAAATAGCATTTTTGAAAGAAGAAGGAACACATTAATAGCATGAATGTTTGGCTGTCTGATCAGATCATGGTATTCAGATTTTATCTTCATTGATGATTTTTCAACTTCACTCAACACTCTGGATACTGGAAAAGGGCTGTGCAGCAGGGACTTTTCTGAATGCCTTAATACCACAAACTGTATCTGGTCAGTCTGTCTGCTCTCCATGTGTGCCTGGCTTCACAGCAAATAAATGCCAGAAATAGTATTCCTACAGGATTTCCAGTTCAAAAGCCACAAGAATGCTCTTTCTCATGGTATGGCACTGTGCAATAAAATGGTGTCATCTGGAAAATTAGTCTTGGAAACAAATGTTTTTCCCTCTTGACTGATTTAAATCATCTAAAAATAGATGGGTTGTCATATAGCTTTTATATTTGTCAGGGGAGCCCGTCATTTTGTCTTGTGACATTACAAGAAATGTATCCCATAACAAGACAGACAGATCTTCCTAGGGAATCCCCCAGGAATACATTTTTTCTTTAACTGCACAAACTCCTCAGAAATAAAACCTGAAAGCAATTCATCAAAGGTTGAGAACCCATTCAGGGTCACTCCAAGCAAGGATTTCAGGGAGTATTTATAAAGTATAAATTTAGGGAGATAAGAAAGAAAGTGTCATGGACAGAACTCCAGTTCTTCTTCCTTCTTTCCTAAGTAAGACTTCTTAAAACTGACTCAATTTAAAAACAGGTTGTCACATCTGATGGCTGAGAGAAACCTCATCTTAATCTGCCTCCCTGATACGTGCAGCTGAGCCATTCAGGAATGGTGTTTGTCTGTTGACTTCAGAAAAAAGGAAAACCTTGTTGACTTTAGAAAACAGGAAACCCTTGTAGCTGAGAAGTCATAGGATAATTTAACATAAGGAACTGAGGCTTTTCAACTTGTCAAGGAAGAATCCTTTTGGTTTCTAACTAAGATAACAGCTCAACATAGATCTTGTATTGGTTAAGGAATGTCACCAAACTACCAAATCTACTGGTATGTTCTTCCCTCTCTGTTATTCCTGGCTTCCCTAACCCAGACTTCCCATAAGAGCAGCTTCTCAACTCTTTTGTCACCATGTGAAGCCAGTGTAAACACAGATGTTTGTGAGACCTGCTTTTCTAAAATCAACTGGTCATTGATGAGCAACAGCTCCCATCTCCATGTATGTGCTGCCTTTTGCAGAAACTCAAAGAAAAAGCACGGTCCCCATTTTGAGAGTGGTTTTTTCCCTTTAGCTCAGACCATTCAGCACAAAAGCTTAAAAAATGAGCTACGTCATTACAAGTCCAGCTCTTATTTCCATCTGAGAGGATTCATGGTTTGACTATTCAGAGTTCAAGGGTTCAGGCCACGCTGATGGTCTGAAGCTGCGCAGACACAGGAATTCTGTCAGTCTCTTGGATAATACATTTACAATTCTACATATAATCTATATCACATCAAGGATCAGAGACTCCTTATAAGAAAAGTGAGCAGTAAATTGTAGTATCTGAAAGTATCTTTGCAGTTTTCAGTGACTCATTTCTGAGAAATGTTAATGACGGAGAAAAGAACAAGTTTACAGGTAGGGAGTAGAATGTCAATTATCATGAGTGGCATGCTAAATTTCAGGTCATAAAGTGCACTGCAACAATTAAAAAAGTGTACATTTATACACATCTACCTGACAGGAGGGTGCANGCGTGGCACTCAGTGCTCTGGGCTGGGCAACAAGGTGGGCATCAGGCACGGGTTGGACTTGATGACCCTGGAGGTCTTTTCCAACCTCGCTGATTCTATGCATGAAAGGCTACTAACTTTCTGTATTAATAGCAATCCTATACAGTACAAATTGCCCTATTAAGTCTAGAAACAAAAGGCATATTAAAAATTAATTTTTCTAAGTGGGAAAGCCTGCCATTTGTCAGAGCAAAAGTCCTTTGCTGAAAGTACTTCCTTGCCCAGCCCCAATAATTAACATCTCTTGGCCTGAAACACCTCTGTTTGGCACCCACAGAAAAGATTTGCATGCAAGCTTTCTTCCACATACTTTTGTTCAACAGCTGTATACAAGATCAGCCAAGACAGGCGCATGACATGCTTTCACACGAAATATGCATGTGAGCCATAAACCTGTTAGAAATTCCCAGAACCACAACATTTCACTTGTCATCTTACTTGGCCTCATTCCTACATGATGGAGTATCAGCTTCAGAGTCTCACAGGCATCTTACATCTTGATTTCAGGCATTTGGTCACCCACATTCACAGCAACACTGCAACCATGTTTTGACCATATATGCATTTTTTTTCTTCATCTTTCATTATGGTTTTGAAAAGTTACCTGGCATTTATGAGCAGCAGACATATCCTTCTCTTACAGGTGATAGTAAAATGATGGATAGTGACAGTTCTAATAGAGGGAGAATTGCTCCAAAATCTATATGGAAAGACAGGTCTGATAACTGTCTGTATGATTTTGAACAGTAATTAAGCACTTGTATGAGCAGGCAGACACCAACCAGGATTTTAAATCACTAGATTTTTAATAATCTAAATGCTTTGAAAAATCTAGTCCCCTTTGAGAAATGGAATATCTCACTAAATAAGCCTAAGGGCTTGGTTACCTTCTGTTTTCTGTTTGACTGAGTTCCTTCTCTGAAGCCCATCTGTAATTGTGCCTTGGGGCACGTCCATTCATCTGGGAAAGGGCAACTAACAAAAGAGTAAAAAGGATGTTGCTAAAACCTTGTGAAGGTCAAAGCACTTTCACCACAGCCCCCCAACCCTCCCAAACCAAAACTCAAGAGTGCTTGTTGTGGAGAACAGCACTATTTGCAAAAGCAGAACCACCTTCTCAGCCTCTCAGACCAGCAAAGCTGGGATAGGAATGGTGGATAGGGATAGGAATGATGGAAAAATACAAGAAAATGA
Source organism: Notiomystis cincta (assembly GCA_013398075.1). Classification (NCBI taxonomy): domain Eukaryota; kingdom Metazoa; phylum Chordata; class Aves; order Passeriformes; family Notiomystidae; genus Notiomystis; species Notiomystis cincta. The sequence goes on from VZRX01003492.1 coordinate 4,452, forward strand.
GACATTCCCTGCTCCTTGACCTACAGCAGGGACCTTGAGCCCAGCTCCAGCTTACAAACACGAAACCACCCACCGAGTTTCATTGTCACTTCCCACCTTGTTCTTGAGCTCCTGCAAGGTCACCTCCTTCCTTCATCCCTTTCAGTCCTTGTGGCACAAGGACTCACTGTTCCCTCAAGGATAAAATAGTGCCAGGATTGGTAACAAACTGATGGGAGGATGAAGCTCCCAGCTGACTGACATTTGTATCTCCTAGAGGGCAAAAAGGAAACAGTTGTGAGAAGGAGTTTTCATTCCCAGGAGGAAATATCTGCAGTGGAGTAAACACATCGGGTGATGGGCACCAAAGAAGCTGTGTCCAGGTGAGCCTCAAGGAAGATGATTACCTTTGCAAGGGGCCCTTCCATGAAGATCAAGACTTGGATTCAGTTGAGATTTTTCTGGTCAAAGTACGGAAATATCTCAAATGCAGACGTTACATAGTGCCAGTCACTGAGCGATGTTGTGCTAGCTGGAATTTGTGATGATTTCTGGGAGAGCCACACACACAGCATTTCTCACACTTGCAAACAGCTTTCTCCTAACAAATATTAACCTGAGGGCTTTCTGCAGAGAAAAAAAAAGGAACAAGGTTTGTATCTGCATCTGGAAGGGAACTGCTGTTGTCCATGTAAGTGCCTGAGCTTGTAGCTTTATTTTTATTCCAGATCCACCATAATCAGCACAAGTCTCACAGCACTGAGTTGCCACTTCATTTCCTAGCACAGATTACCTGACCATCATGACACACTGTGACAGCCCTGAGCATGCTCAAGATGTTACTATTACTTGAAAGAAAGTACATCCAAAAAGTATTGAGGGTGTTTTGCATGTGCTTTCCCAAAAAAGGCTGCAGGCCGGGTTTTTGATTCTGTACAAAATCAGTATTGCCACTTCAGAAATTGCTGCACCCTGTTTGTTTGAGAGCAGAGCTTGGTCTCCCTTATCATAAGAACTTACTGGGTTGATGTAATTTTGCCTTCATGCAGGCATTGTTGTTCAATTATTTAGCTGCTCCCAAATTTAAGCTTAAACATATATTTAGCTCATGTCGACACATAACCTGCCAATGTGAAAACCCATGCACTCTAGGAAAAAAAGCAGAAGGAAAGAGCATTAAGCAGCAGGAAGAATACAGTACCAAAATAAGTGTTTTGTATATTATACTATGTTTTTGTCCATGATACTGAAAAATGGAAATGGCAAAATGCAGCTTGTTACACTTTCAAACTTTCTGCATAATTAGTGTCCTGCAGAAGTCTGCTAGTGAAGAAAAGGTTGAGAGTTTCAGGGCATTTTCAGAAATCCAGAATTGTGTTTAACCAGTGCTGAAGTTGTCTGACTAAGGAATCTGAATTTAGAAATGTCAATCAATAGCTTAAGGTTTTGTAAATTTTAACTAATAAATAATTTGCTATGGACAGAGAAAAATCCACTTCAATTTTCAGTGGTAACAGTGTATGATTTCATATAATTTAGAGGGAACAACACTAGACCCCAAGGACCACATGCAGGAGACCATAGAATCATAGAATTATTTATGTCAGAGGAGACTCATAAGACCATCAAGTCCAGCCATTAACCTAACACCACTTTGTTCACCACTAAGCCGTGTCCCCAACTGCGACATCTGCACATCATTTAAATCCCTCCAGGGATGGTGACCCAACTGTTTCCTTGGGCAGCCTGTTCCAATGCTTGACAACCTTTTCTGTGAAGAAATTTTCCCTAATATCCAACCTGAACATCCCCTGGTGCAACTTGAGGCTGTTTCTTCTTGTCCTGTCCCTTGTTCCCTGGGAGCAGAGCCTGACCCTTGCTCCCTGGTTGCCCCCTCTTGTCAGGGAGTTGTGGAGAGTCAGAAGGTTACCCCTGAGCCTCCTTTTTCTCCAGGCTAAACAGCCCCAGGTCCCTCAGGTCATAAGACTTGTGCTCCTTCCCCAGTTCTGTTCCTTCTCTGGACATGCTCTAGCACCTCAATGTCTTTCTGACAGTGAGGAGCCCAAAATGGAACACTTCAGTGCCTGTGCTTACTCAGTGGAGAAAGCCAAGCACTTCTGAAGGCTCTGAGAATGGCTTAGAGGGCTAAAGAACACTAATAATGGAGATTCTGGAAAACAGCTGATAGGAAGAACTGGGTGCTAGCACTGTGGGAGTCAGGCTGCCTGACCATGGCCTCAATGTCAGGCTCCTTGCCAGGTAGTTTGCCTGTGTGGTTTTCAGCCTGCCAGTGCTTGACAGAAAGACTTTTGACAGAAGTCTTCTTTCAGTTGTCTTCTTTCAAGTGTCAGGGATCTCTATTTTGGAGCTGCAGTTCCAGAGTTGTAGACCTGCCCTTCCAGGTGCATGGATTGTCAGTGGCTTCCTCACAGTTATAGAAGACTTAGTGATTTTCATAATTTAAGACACCTGGGCACTCCCACCCCCAATGCAATATCACTGACCACTTGAATGCTTCCTGAATGTTTGCAATAGGCAATTTTTAAATTAAAAGTTCCTATGATTGCTTTACATACATAGTTGGATCCCTTCTTATGTATATCTAATACAGATCTTTGGACAAAAAAAAAAAAAATGGGAACAAAGACAGATGAGGGAGGTTTTTAAAAGTAGGGAGCACAAAATGTAAACAAAATTTACATCACTGGAAAAAGAGACAATTCTCTTAAGAAGTGCAATGGAGATATTCACTGTTGGTCTTAGAACTGAACTGGCTTCAAAAAGTGAAAGAGACTCCAAATCTGGTAAAGCAGCTCCTCATCCTGCCTTCCCTCAACAAAATGCCCCCCTGAATTCAGAGGAATTTTCCAAAGGAAGGAGCAGAGGAAGAGAAAGTTTGCCAGAGGTTACATAGGGAATTTGCTGCAGAGCCAGGAATGGAGTTAGCTGCTTGCTAAGGAGTTAGATGCAGGTCCTATCCTTAGACCACAGTAATCTCCATATTTAGCTAGACCAAGAGTAAAGCCAGTCAAATAACATCCATCTCCTCAGTCTCCTAAGGGCGCTGAGATTTCCAGAGGAAAAGCATAGTGTGCTCAAAGCCTGGCTTGCCATGGCTTTTGGGGATGAAGCTGGGCAGGGTTTCTGCCCGAGCTGAGGCCTGGGAACACAGCACATGGGTGTTTCAGCTGCCTGCTGTCTCACTGAGAGCTGTGTACCCCTTCTTGCTGCATGAGCCAGCCTGCCCCACATCTGTCCTGGAAACCATAATCTGACAGCCTTGTGCCACTCAATGTTTAGAACTAGCCAGGGTTAGGGAGAGGGTTCTGGGGCAAGTCAAGGCTATGTGAAGAGCAATGATCTGAAAGAAACAGTTCAACCCTTTGTCTGCTGCTATGGTGAAAGCAACTATGGAGTCCTGAACCCAAGCCACCAATTTGGAACAAAACCAAGTCAGTGACAGCAATTAAAAAAGGGGTTAAAAAGAGCTAAGCTCTTCCAAACCTGTATGTAACCTTAAACCAAATATTAACAGAAAAAAACCACTGGCATTTAAGTTGGCACTTAACTCTAGTTAATGAGGAGTTCAGATTTCCATTCTAAACCTCTTTTTCTGTTACTTGTAATTTTCTCAAATAAACTCCTTTTTGGGCTGAAATTTTCCGTGCTTGAGATTTTTTTTTGGAAACTTTATACAAAATCAGTTCAACAGTTTATTTATGTTAGCACTGAAAACAAAAAAAGCCACACAAAAATATTTCCATGTATGTTTTGATCAGATATTTTCTGCTCAATGAACTCAAAATCAGCCACAGTAAGGAATTTCCAAATTTTGCTTATGTTTATCCACAAGAAGCTTAGGAAAAACCCCAACAGCAAACAAACACAAAAACCTCAAGCCAAATCTAGACATCGACAAATTGAGTCCTTAAAGTCTTTTAAATTTCAATTTCAGGATGTTATGCAAGTCTTTCAAGAAGTAGTGGGAAAATTTATAAATGGTTGGAGTCGCTTCATCACCTTCAGCCTAATGGTGCTCATTGGATCTGTTCACACAGCTCTGAAAATAAGTTTTAAAAGTGTCTATTAGCATAATATGCCTCATACCCTGTTTATATGGGTATTCATGGGCTGCACACTGGGTTTGACCACTTCGAGTTAATTCTGCCTGAGATTGTGCCAACCAGCCTTGTGGACACAGAGAAGCTGAATTCCACTTGTAGCAGCTGTCCTTTGGCTGCACCAGTTGTCTTGTAGGTCCAAAAAGCCAGTTTTAATTGCCAGTGATTCTGAGGAGAAAAGATAAATTCCAGCAGTGCAAGTTCTTTGAAGGGCCATGCTCAGAGGCAGCAAGTCTTCGCCTGTGTCAGGAACTCAGCCTTGAAGATGGCACGCAAAATCAGAGTATGCACATTGCAGCGTGGTCCTTTGGGAGGAAGCAAGTCAATTTTTTTGTCTAATTAATCAAAATACCTAAACATATGCATAACTATATATATACTTAAAGTATGTATACATCTATACGTATAAGAAGTATATACGTTAATTGGCTAAACATGCCTCGTGGATAGTAGTGTTTCCTTGCTGACATGAGGTCAAGAAAAAGATGCCAAAACAGAGTTTAGCAGAGATTTTGATATGGTAAAAACACAGGACACTAACTATGCAAAACACTTCGAATATGTGTGATATTTCTTAACACAGACAACCAACCAAAGCAAGATAAATCAATTTCCCTGTTGGCAATGTGTAATATCTTTTGCTTTATTCACCACTAAAAATGTTATTAATGGCTGAGTATGTTCATTGTGCTTATGAAGAATGTATTTCAATCTCTCTGATGAACGATCTATCCATAGAAAAAATAGCTTATTTCCACTGAGAAATCTTGCAAGTTGGTAACAACAAAAAAAAGACAAAAGAATGAGGAAAAAAAAAAAAAGGATAAAAGAGGTCATTACTTGCAAACTCCAGTAGTCAGGAAGAGTTCACTTCCTTTGTATTGTACTTTCTTACTGCAGGCATTTAATTTCTGGGAAAAAAAATCACAAACATTTTTCTCATGAATGAAAATCCTGTACTCCCTTGTAGATTAGTTTGTATGAAGCTCTTCTTTTTCTCTCATCTGATTAAAGCCTCATTTCACCAGTGAGAATACTGAACAAAAACGCCACCCTGGACATAATTCACAGCTGAAGTTACTGGCTCACAGTTCCACAGAGCACATCAGTGGCAGTATTTCTGCTCTCTAAACTCACAGCCTTGGCACTAGTTCAGCTAAATATTTAAGTACACATGAAGCACAAGCACAGGGATTTTTTTCTCCACTTTTCTGCTCATGCTGATATTCTGTTGTTTTTAACCAGGAGTCTTATTGCAGCTTATCTCTGTGCAGTTTGGAAGCAAACAACAAGAATGGTGCAGCCTTCGGGTAACCTGCTTTCACAGAACTAGTAAGCAAATCATGTTTGGCAAGGTCTAATGTGAGGGAAATGTGTTAACTCAAAACACAAAAAGTTCATATTAAAAAAAATCCATATCAACATATTTTGCTGCCTTCGGAGAGCAAAAAAAAAGGAAGAGAGAAAAAGCAGGCAGACTGTCTGAACCACAGACTCCCTTCAGTCTCTGAAGCCCACAGACATACACTTTGTACAAATATATGATCTTATCCACAGACACAGAGATACTCTCCCCCTTCCCCTCTTCCTTTGCTGCCATCGTTACTCATGAGGGTGGTATGTAGGCTGTACACAGACACCATAGCCTGTCTTGGCACACACAGCACTCAGTGCTGGCACAGACACACAGGAGGATGTGCACATGACTCCTGAAGCCTAGAAGGGAATAATACAGTCAGAGGAAGTAAAAAACCACCATACTCTCCTACATTAGTACTACTTGACAATTCCAATGGGACAGCAAATCCAGGAAACTTGAAAAGCTTTCTCCTAACACAATGAATATTTCATGTCACTTGTGTTTTCTTGGCAAGCACCACTGTCCAGGCAGGAAAGCTGAGGACCATGGAAGTCAAAGAAACTGGTTTCCCTCTGAGTTCAGGCAAATCAGTGGCAGGGCTGGGATAGAAGATTAGACTCCTAATTCTTTATTCATTCCTTCTCACTCCTGCAAGGCAGCACTCAGGACAATCTGAAAGCAGATCCAGAGCAGAGCAGAGCACAATGGTTACCCGGAAGTCACAGAACACCCTGACAGGTGTCAAATGTCATGGGCAGCTGCAGGAGCAGTGAGTAGGAGGGCACAGGAATTTTGCCAATGTCCTGGCCAGTTCCAGATCCACAAAGCTTCCTTTATTTCACAGTTCCTCCCACTCTTTACCAGCTTCTAGCATGGGCTGAATTGGAAGAGGAAACATCTCTTAAAGGGTTGGGAGACACTCATGAGATCAGGGAGGGGAAAGAATGCAGGGGAAGAAAGACAGGGCTCAACTCTGCCCATCTCAGCTGCTCAGCCTCTTGACAGCTCACAATCACTGCACTCTGCTGTCTCTTCTCAGCATGCACTGGAAGCACCATCTCCCATTCATTCATCTTTCTTCTCTCATGTCCTCACATAAGTCTTACTTGGCAGAAGATGTGGCGCTTTTGGAGAAATACCTAAGGCTATGAAAAAGTTGGATATTAGCAACAGCACAAAGATTTTTATAAAATGACATCTTTCCTCACCAAATTATGAATAACATTTTTTCCTTTTGATTTTTTTGAGTTTTATTCTGTATTAAAATTTACAGGTTGTGAAACACAGCAATATATCTAAATGAGTGTTTAAAATACTTTATTGATCCACTTCAGTTAATATCAGTTACTTCTTTACTTCGCCTCCTTTCCTGCCAAAGATTCTCCACATTGCAGCCTGAACCAGGGGCGGGAGAGGTAAAACTGCCAGCTCAGCACTCACTGCTGCATCAAGAACAGTGTGCTGGGAGCAATGAATGCATGAGACAATCAGCAGCTCAGGTGGAAGAGGGACACTGTTTTTCAGAGTGGACAATACCTCGTGATGGTCTGCACAATGTTGAAAAGCAATTCATTTCAGCAGGTAACACTTAGCTACAAGAAGTCCTTCTGCTTTTGGCAAGGGAAAGCTTTTTCCCCCTTCCATCCTTTCTAGGGACACATGTCCCAGNGTAATTTTCTCAAATAAACTCCTTTTTGGGCTGAAATTTTCCGTGCTTGAGATTTTTTTTTGGAAACTTTATACAAAATCAGTTCAACAGTTTATTTATGTTAGCACTGAAAACAAAAAAAGCCACACAAAAATATTTCCATGTATGTTTTGATCAGATATTTTCTGCTCAATGAACTCAAAATCAGCCACAGTAAGGAATTTCCAAATTTTGCTTATGTTTATCCACAAGAAGCTTAGGAAAAACCCCAACAGCAAACAAACACAAAAACCTCAAGCCAAATCTAGACATCGACAAATTGAGTCCTTAAAGTCTTTTAAATTTCAATTTCAGGATGTTATGCAAGTCTTTCAAGAAGTAGTGGGAAAATTTATAAATGGTTGGAGTCGCTTCATCACCTTCAGCCTAATGGTGCTCATTGGATCTGTTCACACAGCTCTGAAAATAAGTTTTAAAAGTGTCTATTAGCATAATATGCCTCATACCCTGTTTATATGGGTATTCATGGGCTGCACACTGGGTTTGACCACTTCGAGTTAATTCTGCCTGAGATTGTGCCAACCAGCCTTGTGGACACAGAGAAGCTGAATTCCACTTGTAGCAGCTGTCCTTTGGCTGCACCAGTTGTCTTGTAGGTCCAAAAAGCCAGTTTTAATTGCCAGTGATTCTGAGGAGAAAAGATAAATTCCAGCAGTGCAAGTTCTTTGAAGGGCCATGCTCAGAGGCAGCAAGTCTTCGCCTGTGTCAGGAACTCAGCCTTGAAGATGGCACGCAAAATCAGAGTATGCACATTGCAGCGTGGTCCTTTGGGAGGAAGCAAGTCAATTTTTTTGTCTAATTAATCAAAATACCTAAACATATGCATAACTATATATATACTTAAAGTATGTATACATCTATACGTATAAGAAGTATATACGTTAATTGGCTAAACATGCCTCGTGGATAGTAGTGTTTCCTTGCTGACATGAGGTCAAGAAAAAGATGCCAAAACAGAGTTTAGCAGAGATTTTGATATGGTAAAAACACAGGACACTAACTATGCAAAACACTTCGAATATGTGTGATATTTCTTAACACAGACAACCAACCAAAGCAAGATAAATCAATTTCCCTGTTGGCAATGTGTAATATCTTTTGCTTTATTCACCACTAAAAATGTTATTAATGGCTGAGTATGTTCATTGTGCTTATGAAGAATGTATTTCAATCTCTCTGATGAACGATCTATCCATAGAAAAAATAGCTTATTTCCACTGAGAAATCTTGCAAGTTGGTAACAACAAAAAAAAGACAAAAGAATGAGGAAAAAAAAAAAAAGGATAAAAGAGGTCATTACTTGCAAACTCCAGTAGTCAGGAAGAGTTCACTTCCTTTGTATTGTACTTTCTTACTGCAGGCATTTAATTTCTGGGAAAAAAAATCACAAACATTTTTCTCATGAATGAAAATCCTGTACTCCCTTGTAGATTAGTTTGTATGAAGCTCTTCTTTTTCTCTCATCTGATTAAAGCCTCATTTCACCAGTGAGAATACTGAACAAAAACGCCACCCTGGACATAATTCACAGCTGAAGTTACTGGCTCACAGTTCCACAGAGCACATCAGTGGCAGTATTTCTGCTCTCTAAACTCACAGCCTTGGCACTAGTTCAGCTAAATATTTAAGTACACATGAAGCACAAGCACAGGGATTTTTTTCTCCACTTTTCTGCTCATGCTGATATTCTGTTGTTTTTAACCAGGAGTCTTATTGCAGCTTATCTCTGTGCAGTTTGGAAGCAAACAACAAGAATGGTGCAGCCTTCGGGTAACCTGCTTTCACAGAACTAGTAAGCAAATCATGTTTGGCAAGGTCTAATGTGAGGGAAATGTGTTAACTCAAAACACAAAAAGTTCATATTAAAAAAAATCCATATCAACATATTTTGCTGCCTTCGGAGAGCAAAAAAAAAGGAAGAGAGAAAAAGCAGGCAGACTGTCTGAACCACAGACTCCCTTCAGTCTCTGAAGCCCACAGACATACACTTTGTACAAATATATGATCTTATCCACAGACACAGAGATACTCTCCCCCTTCCCCTCTTCCTTTGCTGCCATCGTTACTCATGAGGGTGGTATGTAGGCTGTACACAGACACCATAGCCTGTCTTGGCACACACAGCACTCAGTGCTGGCACAGACACACAGGAGGATGTGCACATGACTCCTGAAGCCTAGAAGGGAATAATACAGTCAGAGGAAGTAAAAAACCACCATACTCTCCTACATTAGTACTACTTGACAATTCCAATGGGACAGCAAATCCAGGAAACTTGAAAAGCTTTCTCCTAACACAATGAATATTTCATGTCACTTGTGTTTTCTTGGCAAGCACCACTGTCCAGGCAGGAAAGCTGAGGACCATGGAAGTCAAAGAAACTGGTTTCCCTCTGAGTTCAGGCAAATCAGTGGCAGGGCTGGGATAGAAGATTAGACTCCTAATTCTTTATTCATTCCTTCTCACTCCTGCAAGGCAGCACTCAGGACAATCTGAAAGCAGATCCAGAGCAGAGCAGAGCACAATGGTTACCCGGAAGTCACAGAACACCCTGACAGGTGTCAAATGTCATGGGCAGCTGCAGGAGCAGTGAGTAGGAGGGCACAGGAATTTTGCCAATGTCCTGGCCAGTTCCAGATCCACAAAGCTTCCTTTATTTCACAGTTCCTCCCACTCTTTACCAGCTTCTAGCATGGGCTGAATTGGAAGAGGAAACATCTCTTAAAGGGTTGGGAGACACTCATGAGATCAGGGAGGGGAAAGAATGCAGGGGAAGAAAGACAGGGCTCAACTCTGCCCATCTCAGCTGCTCAGCCTCTTGACAGCTCACAATCACTGCACTCTGCTGTCTCTTCTCAGCATGCACTGGAAGCACCATCTCCCATTCATTCATCTTTCTTCTCTCACGTCCTCACATAAGTCTTACTTGGCAGAAGATGTGGCGCTTTTGGAGAAATACCTAAGGCTATGAAAAAGTTGGATATTAGCAACAGCACAAAGATTTTTATAAAATGACATCTTTCCTCACCAAATTATGAATAACATTTTTTCCTTTTGATTTTTTTTAGTTTTATTCTGTATTAAAATTTACAGGTTGTGAAACACAGCAATATATCTAAATGAGTGTTTAAAATCCTTTATTGATCCACTTCAGTTAATATCAGTTACTTCTTTACTTCGCCTCCTTTCCTGCCAAAGATTCTCCACATTGCAGCCTGAACCAGGGGCGGGAGAGGTAAAACTGCCAGCTCAGCACTCACTGCTGCATCAAGAACAGTGTGCTGGGAGCAATGAATGCATGAGACAATCAGCAGCTCAGGTGGAAGAGGGACACTGTTTTTCAGAGTGGACAATACCTCGTGATGGTCTGCACAATGTTGAAAAGCAATTCATTTCAGCAGGTAACACTTAGCTACAAGAAGTCCTTCTGCTTTTGGCAAGGGAAAGCTTTTTCCCCCTTCCATCCTTTCTAGGGACACATGTCCCAGTGAGATGGCTGCGGTGGGGTGTTATCAACATGCCTGTACAGCTGGTGATATGCAAATCACTTTATTCTGGACATGAGGAATGGATGCCCAGCTCTAAGCACAGGGTTGATCCATCCTGGAGCAGGTGCAGCTGGTGGGCCATGATGCTGTTGCTGGGGTTGTACTTCAGATCCCGTGTCCAGCTCTGGGTCTGTCACTGCAAGATAGACACTGAGGGGCTGGAGTGTGTCCAGAGAAGGGAACGAAACTGGGGAAGGGGCTGGGGCACAAATATGATGAAGAGTGGCTGAGGGAGCTGGGGGGGCTTGGCCTGGATGGATGCAGCCAGGGGATGTCAGGCTCTGCTCCCAGGGAACAAGGGACAAGATGAGAGGAAAAGGCCTCAAGTTGCACTAGAGAAGGTTTAGTTTGGATATTGGGAAATGCTTCTTCACTGAATGGGTGGTCAAACATTGATCAGGCTGCCCAGGGAAGTGGTGGAACCACTCTCCCTGGAAGACTTCAGAACACCAAATGTGGCACCTGGGGACATGGTTTAGCACTGAACATGGTTTAGTGGGTGGATGATGATAAAGGTCTTCCAACTGAAATGGTTCCATGATTCTACAGTTCTATTCTACAACACAATCCCCTTGTACTGTGGTGGTTCCACAGAGAGTCCCCACCCCTGGTATAACATCTAGTCTTTCTGAAAGGATTATATCTGTTGATATTATATGATTATATGTTGATATTAAATGATTATATCTGATGTTAGACAAGTCATACACTTGTAACCTATGGAAACACCAGTTCTCTTAAGCAAAAAGAAATGTGCTGAAGTCAGTTTATATTGGTGGGTTTCTTACAGTCCTTTGAAACTAAAACTGAGCAAGCCAGCTGTCACCTAAAGCTCCAAATGTGATAAACACACAGTACCTGGATGCTGAACTGTGTGAGTGGTTAGTGTGTTAAAGTTAACAAGTGTACAAGATGTGAAGTGAAGCACATTTCTAGGTCTCTGCAGGACCAGGATCGAGCGGTACTTGATTCAAAGCTGAGCAGTCACTGTGGGCCATGACAGAGCCACTGAGATCCAAGAACAATGGGGAGATATCCTAATACTTGGGGATTCTCATCGAAGTCAGTGCTCAGATGACATCAGATGCTGATTTAGCCCAGAAGAACCCTGACACTGGGACAGGACCCACACACAAGAAAGTTGATGTTGGTTTTAATTGGTTCAGGGATGGAAAGCTATGGTGTCACAGAGAGCCCTGACGTCCCTTGGTGGAACAGGTGGTTAATTCCACATTACAAGAGGTCTGCTTGGAGGCTTGAGGTCAAAGAAGTTCCTAAAAGGATTTTCAAATTTTCTCGTAAATGCTGAATGTTTAAGTTATGATTAAGTCATGTTTACCCATTAATTGTGCGGTAAATAAAGCTGTGGCTTTAACCTCCCAGTCACAGTGAGGCAGCGTGTTAATTAGGACTGAGAGCACACCAGGGCTGTGCTGGGTGGGGGCTAGGGGCTACAACTGGGTTATCAGTTGTGTTGACATGTGCTGAGCGCTCTGCGGTCACACCACACGCCCAGCGGATCCAGCGTGGGCTCTCCCATTATGAAAGGGCTCCTGTGTGAAACACTTGGCTCTCAGTCAAAGTCTCAGAGCCTGAAGATCAAGAGTTGGTTGGGTCAGTTGTTTTTTTTTCTCTCTCTCTCATTTCTATTAGTTTTTACAGATCCACTTGCCCGCTTGCAGGGGGGTTGCAGGGGGAGGAACAGGCTGACTCATACAGCAACCGTGCATGAGGCTGTGGGGAAGGGGAAAAGAAAGGGTGTAAAGTTCTGACTTGCAGCTCTGCCTCTATTTACTCTTTTCCCACTATTTCTAACCTTGGCCATTTAACAATATTTGGAACTTAGTCCTAAGATGGGACTTGAAACTTTCCCACAGGTTGAAGTTCCCTGGATTCAGAAATCTGCACACGAGCCATTGCTAAACATTTACCAAAGCTGTCTACTCTCAAGCTCCCAGGATGTTCCATGGGTACTAAATGGAGATGCAAGATAAGAAATGGAAGTGACAGATAATTAGGAAATGTGAGGAGGAGAAGGTGATGGGAAAAGCAGTTGGTTGTTCACAGAAACACTCTTGCAAAAATGCTTCCCAGACAGAAAACAGAAATCTAAATATTCTGTGAACTCTGTCATGTGCATCTACAGCCCAAATTTATAGTACTCATACCAGTACCTTTTCTTTGCTCCTCTATTCCTTCTCCACAAGACATTTCTTCTGAATTTGTCAGGATCCTAACACATAAAAACACGATGATTTGTTACAGCAGTAAGTCAGTCCTGATTCACTCATCCAGCACACAAACAAATTGCACAATCAAAATCCAAGGAAATTCTGAAAGAAAAAGGAAGAGATATCAGTTCCTGAGAAATTATTATCTCATGGGAAGAAGTTGATGGATCTTGAAACAATTCAGTATTTTGTTGCTGGCTGGTTTCTTTTCTTTTTTTTTTTT